>JAOEHY010045880.1:0-39253 GCA_025447955.1 Psilopsiagon aurifrons
ATCTAAACTTCCCCTGTTTAAGTTTGAACCCATCACCCCTTGTCCTCTCACTACAGTCCCTAATGAAGAGTCCCTCCCCAGCATCCCTACAGCCTCACTTCAGACACTGGAAGGCTGCTCTGAGGTCTCCACGCAGCCTTCTCTTCCCCAGGCTGAACAGCCCCAACTCTCTCTTCCTATCTTCATATGGAGGAGCCCCAGTCCCCTGATCACCCTTGTGGCCCTCTCTGGACTTGTTCCAGCAGTTCCATGTCCTTTTCATATTCAAACACATTACAGATGCTAGCTGCTTCAGCTTGAAATTAATTCTCTTCATAAGGTCCAGTGTGAAGGAATAATCAGAAAAAAAAATCCCTTTGCAACTTCAAAACAAAAGCAAGCATGAAGGAATTCTACCATAAGGAGGTATAAAAGAAATAAAGAAGGAACAAAATGCTGTTCAGAAAAACTTGTCTACCTCACGATTAAAACTTTGCCCAAAACAAACAAAAAACCAACAAAAAAGTGCTGCCAGGGAGCAGCAAGAGCAGAGCTGCTGGACAAGGGGTCAGAGAAAAGGTTCTGATAGCAGATTCCACTGGCAGCCACTGAAAAGCCTGAATGATGAGTCAGGTCCACGTTAATCTGAGGGACAAGCCAGACAAAAGACAAGAGACAAGACTGGAAACAAACACCTGCAGCACTGGTTGGAGGTCCAGTCAGTCAGGGGTGCACAGGCCTGGGATAAGGCTCCTGCCTGCAGGATAGCTCAGGGCAGTTACAAAGGATATTGAGTAGAGCTCCTGGACCATCAAGCAGAAGCTGTGCAGGTCAGGATTTGAGATGAGGCTGGTGAGGGCAAGTCAGGCCTACTGCTGTACTTATAGCCCTGAGATTTATTTAACTCTCCCAATTATCTCATTTGCATTAACTGCTTTTATCATTAAGGTAACACATCTACCTGAAACCTTTATTCTGCTGCTCTAATTCTCAAGGCACAGTAGTGCATCAAACTTTAATACGACACAACAGCAGATTTTATTTGTAATATTTTTAAGATTTATTAATGCTGGCCATACCTGTTTGCAGAAATCTGGCTTCAGCCAGTTCTTCAATTATTGGTGACAGATCCATACTTATCTCGCCATACTCTATTTTGTTCACCTTTAACCAGTTCAGCTTGCGTTGAAAAAGTCTCACATATAACTTCTGCCCTCCAACTGCAGATTTCATTTGAAATGGGGAAGGATAAAAAGAAAATTAAATTCTGAAATGCAGTACTATGCATATTCACTACTTTAACCAGAAAAATTACTTCAGTGCAGATATCCTCTAAACCACATTTTAAATCTGCGCATGTTCTATGACCAGACCTGGTAAACTGCAGAACCTTCCTTTCCAAGTAATTACTGCTCATTAGAACCTTTTGAGTTTTGTAGGTCAAAAACTATTCCAATATAGGTAACGAACACTGCTAAAACGTACTTTGGACATGCATACCCTTTAAGAAATAATTTGTTTTCTAGGAAAAGACAACTCCATTTTTCAAACTTTGCATACTGTGATGTTAATTAGGTATTTATTTCTTTACCACTCATTCAACAACCATTTGATGTTGAGAAACAAAAGAAGCTCTAATCTCTCAGAATACCTCTCTGTTTAGTATTCAGATTCTTATTTTTTGAAGAATACATTTAATTTTATTAATGTATCTACTGAAAAAAAATGAAAAAAACCCTCCTACCGATTTGACTTTTTTTCAGGGAAGTGCTCTCTTAAACTACCTTTTAAAAATACTTTTAAAATACTAACAATGCTGAAATTCAACAAAATAGCTTATTAAATCTTAGCTGAAAATAGCCCAGCTATGGTTACTACATCCAGCATCCTTTTGTGTACTTTATTCATCCCTCATTAACTTTTTTTTTTAATCTGTGTCTGCTGCTGTTTAACTGAAACTGAATTAACAAATTAATAAAAACAGACACTGAAACATTCCCAGATCTAAATATATTTAAGAAATGGCAGTCAACTTTTTTATATGCTTATTTAACTATTCTTCTGTCTTTGAAAAGACTTCTTCAGCCCTTTTTTTAACAGAACTTTTCCAGGATCAATTCAGTGACAGAATTACATTCAGACACATAAGCTTGTCATTTTCTCTGTGGGGTTACGACTTCCTTCAAGTCTATCTCCAGCTTCTACAACTCAGGAAAAAGGCTGAACATCTCAACATCCTTTCTTCAGCCCACATAAACTCACCAAACTAGGGCTGCAATCCAGTAGAGGCATGTGAGCACGACTTTCTGGCAAAAAGGATTGAAGTGACAAATAGGAGAATAAGAAAGTATGGCACAAGTAATTAAATGCTTCTTAAGCAGGCTGTTCTACCTTTGAAAATTTGGAGCATTTAGCACTTTTTTTTTTAAGTTCTTAAGACAGTTTCAGGTGTATCACTGAAATTACAAAACTGCGCTAAGCTGAAAGATTATCAGTGAAAAACACTGTTTTTTTCTTGTTTACACAGTTTACATTGTTTTTTCTTGTACAGTTTTCTACCTCAGTTCCACTGGTAACTATAAGCTAATGTCTTTTAGATACAATTTTCCTGTTGTATGAAAGTTGGAAGGGGGATTTCACAAAGTGCATAAAGTAGTGCTACTAGAACTGTGTGCTTGCATTTAAATTCTCCCAACTGCAGCATGCAGTAACATTAAACACGGACCATTACAACTGAGTTCAGACAGATCTCAGCTTGCACACAAAGCCCGACACTGCACTGCAGATCACTCCTGATGGAGACACCTCTGCTTTTCCCTATTTTGATTTACTGTTTCCAGTAATTAAAAAATTTGCAGTGCCCTACATGCAACATAAAGGCCATCCACTTCTGAGCAAACTGGGCAGGAAGAAAGGCCTGCTTCAAATTTAATCCTATTAAAAACATCATTCATTTTATAATATGCTTTAAAGAAAACTCACTGGAGAATGGTAGACATTTTAGCAGAAAATAATTAAATATATGTTCAAGCAACTTTACAGTATAAAACATGTGTAGGATTTTTGTATTATGACAACTGAAAGACAACACTTGCTTGGGTAGAAATTTCTAACGTGGAACAGGTAACTCATCTACTTGAGCTTTTGAAGTATTCTGTCCAAGATTTCCTGAAGGTAAAATCATCCGTCACTTGTCTAGAATTCCTTATCTATTGACCTAATGCTATCTGATCACTGAGTTTCTCCTACCCTGCAAAGAAAGATTGTCTTATTTGTAACTCCACCAGTCAGTGCAGCCATGGATTTATCAATCTGCACCACTCTACAGTAATTCTTTCTGTATTCTGAACTCCTGTGAGAGGGGTATACTGACATCACACTTCTGAAAGAGAAACCAAGCACTTCCGTTTTTTTAACAGAACAAGCTACTATTACTGGTGTGCTGTACTAATTCAGAGACGGGAGTGTGGGAATAAGGAAGCTGTATCCTGAACTTCTCTTGTCAAAGTAGCCAAAGCCTACAACCACTAGTAACTGTCATCTTATTCCCAGATCTTTGGACATAAATGATACACATCTACTGCCTGCCTCAGAGAGCCAGTAACAAGAGTTTTGTTGCTTATATTCCATTTGTTCTTTATATATTCCCATTTTAACTATCACAGCATAAACAAGGCATTATCAAGAGGTCCCTGTATACAGATTTTGATGGAGAAAGTTAACTGCTGTAATATTCTTAAGGTCTTGAGTGCACCAATAGGCTCTGCAATGCCATCCAAACCCTCACAGGTTTGGCTGCTTGTGTTCAATGTCAGCTCTGATAGGGTGCAGCTGGGAAGAACTGGGCAAGGCTTTGTCAGCGCCTCCCTTGTTCATTTGGGAACTGTACTTTAGCTCAGGCTGGTGGCCTCGGGTATTTTCTAAACTCTGCTACTGTGTGCCAGTGCCCAGTAGATGCCTGCCTTGTCACTATGGAATTGCCTAAAGATTTGCCACCGCTGGAGCACAGCTAAATGCAGTACTGGACCCCCTTTGCTCCTCTTCTTTGGGCACTGTGGGCTTGTACCCCTGCAGGTGAGATGAGGATGTGGCCCCTGCCTGTCCTGCTGTCCCCTTTGGCTCCTGGCTCGTCTTCCTGTGCAGAATAGTCTGTTCTTGCTGCTTCCTGACAAACACAGTCCTGTGTTACGAGAATACTGTAACCAAGATGAGATGAGAACTTATTAGTATCTTACATTAGTATTATTCTTTAATTTTTCAAATATTTGGTGTTACTGGGAAATTGTAACTATTACAATTTAATCTGCAAGAGCTTAATTATGATCAGGTAACCACTGCAGAAATACCTGTGTGAGTTCAGAGCCCTTGCTTCCTCCTCTGGAGTTTCTTAACCTTTTTAGCAACCATCTCTTGCGGTGGTTTGAGCCAGCTAACTTTTCAACTGGGACAAATTAATGTTCACCTGGTCCTTTCCAGCTGTTTAACTCTGGAAGAAGTTTTAGATTCTGAAGTTGTACCTCCCCCCCATTTTAAGCACTTCCTAAAGAAACAGATACCGACTCAATATTTTTAAGGAATTACTTATCACAGTTACATTTCTTCCCAAAAAGCTCAAGCCAATGCTGCTCCATTTTTGTCATTCTGCATCCTGTATTAAAAAACTTTGTGAAGTCATATACCTTTGTTCTATTATTCTCCATATCTATGTAAGTTATTAGGAAAACATTTACTGAAAGCCTTCTATTGGCCTTGGAAAAGTTTCAAACAATTGCTAATCACAAGTCACGACCTACATAGTCTCTTTTGTAATGCATTGTGGTATAAGTCCACAATACCAATTGGAACTTAATCATAAAAACAAACATTAAGGGACTAAGTGCTCTGAATGGCTAGAACAGTTTTCTTCCACTTTGCAATGGAGAAAGTCTAAAGATTGTTGTACTCTAATACAGGAAAAACTAATATAATTTACAGGGAGGAAAAAGACCAAAATAAGTTTCACACAGAGAAAGACTACTCTTTAGTGTGCTAAACTTTACAGCCTGCTAGTTATGCAAAACTCAATTAGCACATCAATAAATGCAGCCTGCTGCTGAATATTTTTACCAGCAGGTATGTATGCAACTGTTGCTTTCACATATTCAGCTCAGATGCATAAACTGAGCTTGTAGGAGCATGTTACCTAAAAGTTCTTTGTCAGGCAGCTGTATATTGCTATAGTGTCTTAAAACAATATATAAATGGTTATGTCTGCAATAATCCGAGACACAAATTTTCCTGTGGAAGTTGTTAAAAGCTTATTTTGATGCTCGAAATTTGCAGCACAAGCGCTGGTGAAACTACTCTTAATTACAGTTTAAAACAAGTTGTAAACATACAGAGAACTTGGAGGGTTAGTTTTAACTTGCATCACTTTTTCCATGCTTTTACTGTTAACTTATGAATAAAGGATTGATACGTTTGCTTTCTTAAGTAAATAGGATGGCTTAAAACTCCAACATTCTGGCTCCTACTGAAATTAAGGAGAGTTATGTACAAAGCTACATACAAGAAAATTACTGTTAATTAATAACTAGCATTCTAAACACTGGATAATAATCATATGGCTAACCACAGATCCACACCAAGCACAAGAAGTATCTGTAAATATGCTGAAGCAAAGCTTACAAATGCCACTTCATACTTTTTTTTTCAAGGTCTATGTATCCAGCACAGGCCTCTTCATAACCCCATTTTGTGGAATTCTCGTAATGAATTAATCATTAAAAGCTTGGTGTTAACTCTTTTTCTGTGCTATGGGTTTCCTTCCTTGGAAAGACGTTTAAATGAAGCAGGAAGCTGACTTAAGATTCTAAAAAACCAGTATTAGAACAGTAAAAAAGAGTACCTGATAACTTGCAGAACTTGGTTATAATGTTCATATCTTGCTCATCGAACAGTCTGACATCATCTTCATTCTCCAAGACTGCTCGCAGCACCACTAAAAAATTCTGGAGGTAATATGGGTGACCAGAAGAGCAAATGTCATTTATTTGGTCTAAAATGTCCCCAATGGAATTCTGAAATCCTACCTCTTCCACAGTTTCTGACAAAGTATTATTAATATCATCCTTAAAGCCTTCATGAACTTCCACAGGAAGTACCTGTGTATCACCTTTGCTAAAGCAATTTTGTGTATCAGAATTCACTTCCTTTTTGGAAGTAGGAATATGCTGAGTACGAAGCTGAGTCTTGACTTCCAAACTATGGATCAGCTCTGCTGAAGCAGAAAGAGCTAGATGTGTTTCAAATTTGTCAGGACTACGTACCACACCTTTGGACCTTCTTTCTTGTTCGGTGCTCCCTGTACTAATAGGTAACCTTTGACCATCAATGTTAGCAGTTGGTAATGATACCTCAACAATATCCACAAGGTCTTCTCCATTATATTTGTTTATTTCTTGTAATTTGGGTTCCTTTGATACAATTTGTTCCTGATGCTCTGCCTGTGCAAGTTGATTTTCTTTCCGAGAACTATTCCCAGCATAAATCTCGTCATCATCATCTTGTACTGCAGCACTTTTGCACATACTGTGAACCGCTGGAGGTGAAGCGTTAATCTCTTTATACGTGACCTGTTTTCTTCCCTGGATACGTCTTCTGGACAGTTTAGATGCCAAGCTTCCCAAAGATACTATTCTAACTGTTTCAGGCTGTGGTTCAGTGTTGACACTACAAAGTGAACCACTATTGCTAAAATAAGGACTTACTTGTGTTGTACTCTCTTCCGTTTTCAATGAACTGCTTTTGGAAGGACTTGTTTCTAGATTTAAGGGGTTTTCTGAAAAGTACGAGCTGGAATTATTGTTCACATTTGCAGCTGGGGGGCTCCCATTCTTAACAGAACTGAGAGTTGAATCACCAACACCAATCTTGCCATGATTTCTCTGACATGTTTCATCCATGTGCTCACTGATTTTGTACATTGGCACCATTTGCCCACAGATGGGACAGGCAGTTTTGACAGGGGGAGCATTGTTAAAAAGGGAAATAATAGAGGAGGATGCTGGAGGTGTAGATGGTGCTCCTTTACCTTCCACTTTTTTTGTTGTGCCTCTTTTTCTTTTATTTTTACCAAGTGACAAACTTTTTCCAGGCCTTTTAATTCCTGAAGACCCAGCTTCTGCCATGACAAAACTCCGAAGCCTTTATAAGGCAGAGGCAACTTCATTCAGGCCATGTTTCCTTATTCTAAGCCTTCACTTGGTTTTGCATTCTCCAGCTGTAATCCTCTGACGTGCCTTCAACGAAAAAAAAGATACGGAATGCAAGATTTCCTGAGGTACCAAATGCAACGCGGATGCACGGTGAAGAAGCCAAACCCTGGAAGTGGACAAGTCCAGCGATCCTAAACTACTACCAGTGCAACCCTTCCTTCCCCCCCCACCACGCCGGCAAGTTAAGAGCACGGCGGCTGCCGTGCGAGCCTCACGGGTACAGCCCGAAAGGCGCACGCTGAGCACTCGCGCCATCCGCGCACCGCGCTCACTTACACGAAAGCTGGAGATGGAACTCAGCCCAGGGCCAGCCAGCTCCGCTACACGGTGCCACGCTGCCCGCTCTCACAAGCACGCTCCGCGGAGCACAGCGCTGCGGCCCAGGGCTCCGGGCTCCGGTCCTGCCGCGCCGGGACACGCGCGCCCTCCCCGGGACCGCCCTCATGGACCGCAACAGCGCCCCAGAGCCGCGGGAGGCCGCAACGCCTCGGCCCCGCCGCCAGGCCAGCCTATCCATCGCCGATGGCGGCCCGCAGGCCTGGGCAGCGGAGCGCTGATGGCGGGTGGCGCCAGGAGGAAAATCCCCACCAGCCGACGTCTTGGCCTCTCTAAAGCCAACATTTCCTTCAAACAACGAAGGGAGAACACCTTCCTTTGGAAAGGGGAAGGAGGGGCACGAGCTGGAAGCCCAAATGCAGACATATTTCTACCCTGAGAAACATCTTTTGGTGCCTTTTGCTTACTTGTTACTGCAGGGTTAGAAAGTTTCCATGTCCTCCCTCTTGGTAATCAAGATTTCAAAATCATTTCCAATTTATAGCACCTGGATACATCTTAAATTATTCAATTAATGTAGTTATTCCTGCAATAGATACGGAGCTGTTACAACAGCACCCAGAAAACTATGGCCCAAAACAAGCTCTACAGCCACGTGTTCCACATGGTTATGTGTCTGGCTGTGGCAAGAAGCTTTGGTTTTTGGAATAAAAAGCCATATCAGGCTTCTATGTTACAAAATAAAAGTAAACATAAAGAAAAGTCCCTACCTCACCGTAGAAGTTCACAGAACATTAGACGATTGACAGTATAAAACTTACTCAAAAATGAGAATTTATGTAAAAGCATTTTAATACATACAAAATGCAGCATATATAAAAAGGTAAATTACAATTTCAGTTTCTGAACAGAGGTTGCTGTCTGCTTCTTCTGTTTCTTCTTTAAGTTGCTTGCATCTTTGATTTGCATTTTTACTTGATCTTGTAGTTGAGAGAAGAAGGCCTGGGATGATTTCAAGACCTTGTCTTTACCTTCATCCTATCAACACACAATACACTCCTTGTAACAACGCATTTACAAACAGTATCATTATACTACTTATTAGTTACATATGACAGTATTCAACTTAAAAAAAGGAATCCGATAATTGTTTTTCAAAGGATGTTTTACGCTGCATTCTTATGGCACTCCTGCCATCTAAAGAAATAAAAGAGTACATTCCCTTTCTAATCAGCAATTAGTATGGTAGGTTAAGAACAGGCAGCAGGAATTGATCCTTGCACAACATGAGCTACAACATATCTGCATTTTGTGTTCCGCTCTCCTTTTGAAAGTAAGCACTTTCTAGAAGTATTCAAGAACATTCTAGAAGTAATCAAGTTATTTTTCCTATTAGTTTCTTAAGATTTCAGAGTTAAAAAAAGAATAATTTATAAAGACATCATAGGTGATACACAATTTTACTGTTTTATAGCATGGTTTGCATATACACTATGGATACTGCACACGCAAAACAAAATCTGATGAGATTACCACCAAGGTTTGGGTGGAAAGCAAGTACCACCTGTCTACAAGGATTTTGAGGGAATGGAGGGAGATGAGGAGATGCAGTTGTGCCAAAAGGGATGGGAGGGACAGAAACCCTGAACTTCATAATTCCTTATGACAAAATTCCCTTTTCCCTCTAACTAAATATTATCGATCCTTGGATTTTAATACTGTTTAGCTGGGAAAGCCCCAAGTTATACAGGACTGCTTAAGAGAGCCCTACCTTGAGCAGAGAGACTTTGCCTTCTTTAGTTAGCCTTTTTAATGTTGCTGCAGCAGCTTTTTTGCTAAGTTTTGTGCCTTGTTCTGGTTTCATCTTTTCAAGAAGCTTTTGACGTTTCTCCTTTTCTCTTTGCTTCATACGTTTACGAAGCTTTTTCTTTCTTCGTTCTCGTTTTTTGTCTGTGGGAGTCTTTTCTGCATCTGTTTTTACATCACCAGCTTTGTTCTTTTCCTAAAGACAGCAAGATCTCCAGATCCATAAGCGTGCAAAAGACAAGACTCACTTCACAATACTCAAATCTGTCTTAGTTTTAAGTTATTTCAAGCATTCAGCCAGCTCAGGGCAATGCCCATTGAGGTAAAGGCTAAAAACCAGCAAAAGTTGGGAAGTGAGTTACACAATTGATCAAGACGTGCCAATTGCTCATCCCTATTGTTATTTAGCTTTCCTTCAAAATAACTATACACATGCGAGAAAATAATTACCATCATGTAACAGCCAAGAACAAAAACCTGAGGATCTTAAAGGACTTTTCCAACCTAGCTGATGGTATATTATGACCTAGGGTAGACAAATTAACTGTTTCCTCTCCTTCCAGTTATCAAAAACCAAATCAAACCAAAAAACCCTGCAACGAAATATATCCCCCCGAAGAAAACACCAACAACCACTAAAACGCAAAGCTGTAAGTTCCACAAGGTGAGGAACCCAGGCTGAAAGGGGGCAGAATCCTCCCACTGATGCGGCAGCCAGTACATCTTTCTATCAACAACAAAGATCCCCTCCCAATCCTTAGGTGACTGTTATTGATGATTTACCTTGATCTCCTCTGGTGCTAAGAGAGCAGCATCACTAACAGCAACAGGTGCTACTTCTTCCATACTTACAGCTGGAAGGTTTGAAACTATTTTAACTTCTGGCACAGGCTAGAAATAAGGAAACATATTCAGGACTCACTGAGAACACCATTTCACAGCAGCTTACAGCTAACTGAAGATGCTAAATATCTGCATTTATTTAGAGGTAATTACAACACATTTAATATGAAATAAAAACAATCACAGTAACACTCAATATTTACTTTACTTTCTATTTCCCAAATGTACTTAAAGTACCCGGTTTCAAAGGTGGGGGGACCAACTTTATGAAACTTCTGTACTTACCGGTTTCGGTGTGAAGTGGAAGTTACAAAGCGCATCCAGCTTCTGAAAGAGTGAATCCATCATTTCCTGAATTTCTTTGTGTTCAGGATTTTCTTCCTCTTCAGTCTTTTGCTGTATTAATAATGCAATATTACTGCAATGTCATTCGTAAAGCTATTTTACTTGAGCAAGACTGCTAACAACACTATATACAATTCTGAACAATTTTACTGGTGAGCACTCAGAGAAAGATTGAACTGCTTCCACAAAGCTGAACTTCAGATCAAAAGGAAAGCCACTGCTTACGTTACCTGGTGAAGTTTCATGTACTCTTGCTCATAGATCTCAGCGAGACTCAGTTTACTCTTTTCAGCATCCAAAGTGATACGTTTCCTGTATTCAAAAGCATCCTCTTTTGGTCTTTCTTTTGGTACTACATCATCCCATGCCTGAGAAAGTTGTAAATTAGTGACCAAACGCAACTACAGTCAAGTAACAGGTGCTACACCTTATTTAGAACATTTTTCATATTACTTATGTGATGTATTAACTAGTTTATGCATGTAGCTTCCCAGGAACACATTGTATCACACTTTCATTTGAAGGGAAAAAAAATAACCAAACAGCTCAGACAGCTCTAGCTTGTGTACTTTTCTTTAGTAAACTGGGGTAAAAACTGAATAAGAAATAATGAATGTGTCATGTTCTTAAATACTCTCACCTTTATGTACATTTTCTTTTTCCTGTTTAACTAACAATAAGCCTCAACAAGCTGTGGGACACAAATCTTCTATCAGTAGCTTTTAAAAAAAAATAAGTAAACAATGGAGTTCGGGTTAGTATTCAGAATGCTCGGAGCACGACAGTGAAGGTAACAGACAAAAGTTAGTGACTGACTTTATATTCCAAATAAACTCATAACAGTTTTATTGCAAACATTAATTTTTTTTTTAAGCACACCAAATCCTAGCATGTAGAACTAGAGCTCCTTAGAAAAATGTTGAAAAAACATAACAACCAGTTGCAGAAATTAAGATAACACCTAACAGTTAAAGAGCTCCAAACTCATCCTTCAAATGTGCCCTGTGAATCAATCTGTGAACAAAATAGGGAGAAGCAAGTAGGAAAATACTAACCTCATCCAATATTCTCTGTTTAATAATATCTTCAAGCTGAAACGTAGTTTCTTCTGTGATCACAGGTGCTGAGAGGAGAAAGAGAAGAATTTTAAGATTAATGTTTCTCCAGCAAGAAATACTTTTTGTTCTACAAAGCATAAGCAACAGAAAGTAAAGCCTTCACAAAAATGTGGCAACTGAAGGCAAAGTAAGTAAATTATGTTTTCCTCTATCTCGAAGAGATTAATTATATTATGCAAGGCTTCTAAATTACTAAATCTGCCACTGAATTAATAAATGCTCTGTTCAGGTAAAAAACAACAAAAAATATTACAGTTTCACCACAAAAATGCCCAACCTCAAAAACACACCAAGAGGTTTAACTGTGTTTTGTTATGCTCCTCTTGAGTCTGTGAGTCACAGATGTTTTCAGTGAAGTCAGAGGGTTTCAAGAAAACCGAAAGTGGCACACAACACACTTTCAGGAAAGCCCTCACTCACTACTTACCCATTCGGACTGCATGGTCAAAAAGTACCGTTTCCTCCAACAGGCTGTTTTCAGGTCGTTTTTGTCCAGTCACTTCTCCTTTAAGCTGCCAAGGTTTCTCCTCTAACAACGCATCTTCTAAACTTTTTATTTTTTTTCTCATCTGAAAAACATAATTTCCTAATAAGTTTAAAACACAAAGTTCTCAAGTAAACTTAAGGCATGAAATTAATAGTTATTTCAGGTATTTTAACTCCTCCTCACATGAGGATAGGGAATGTATGGTTGCATCTGTATCTGGTAAAGAAAAGCCACTTTTTTTTCTTTCCTTAGTTTGTGAATAGCCTCTTCATATTTGCCAGAGACTGAACAAACTACATGATCAATAAGAAAAAAAATAAAAATTGGCCACTGCTTTGAAGTATTAGCAAATGAAAGGAAACAATTACCTTTTCCTGTCTCTTCTCAAAAGATGACTTCATTTCACTAGGATCACTGCCCTTCTCTAACCGCATACCAGTAACATCTTCTGTTTCACTGTCATCTGGCAAACTGAAAGTAACTTTTTTGGAAGCTTCTTTACTTCTCATATTCTCCACCATCATTTCATTCATATCTTCAACCCTGTAATATCAGAATTTAATATAAAGGTCGAAAAGTCTCTATAATTTTTACATGAAGGTATTTCAGCCATTAGAACTTTACTCGTTAAACTAAGGCACACATAGGAAATAACTTTCAAGAACTGAAGTTACAGCTATTAAATGATTTATTCAAATAAATGTCAAGAAACAATACTCAGAAGATAAGGTAATGAACTACTTTTAAAATCAGATGACTATGCAAACCACGACCATACAACGAGAACAGAAAATGGCAAACCATGACCAAAGTAAGCCTGGAATCACACTTCATTTTCTGCTTTATTTCAGTGTACACTTACAAGGATGTTCTTAACTGCAAATAATGCATATACTTACTCAGACATGATTTCTTCATTCTGCTCTTCAATAGCACTGTCCACTTCCTCATCACCTTCATCATTAGCTACTGAATCGTCATTGACCGGATCAAAGAAATCTTCGTATGTCAAATCTCTAGAACATTTAATTGGCTAAGAAGGGCAAAGAGAAAACAAACCAAACAAAAACAAAAACTGTTAAGACTGACGCTATCCTCTCTTAAAGGATTAAGGTCTTCGGCACCTGGGGAACAGTACTGTCTGTGTAAGAGTAATACATTTTAGTGAAACATTGACCTGTGTTAGGGAATCTAAGTAAAGCTAATCTCTTGTATAAATATTTAAATATTCTACCACTTAAATTCATTTCTAATTTCAACATATACAGAAGTCAAAGAGCAGTAGATTTTGCCAACTACTCGTCAGAATGAGTGCATGTTCCCTTGTACCTTGGGCATAGTTCTTACTTGTTAGCGGGAATCTCTGGTAACATTAAATAATAAAAGACTTATTTTCAAAACAAGTGCTAAGAAACTTAAATCAGTTACAAAACCAGTCACCTTAGTGATCTCCAGATGACAGCTGTCAATGCTGAGTGACACATCTTTTTAATTTGCTGGGTTACCTATTCTGCAAAGTCATTTCTTGTGACATACTATACTATCTCTTCCTTTATTCATCTAAGAACATGAGATTCATCTAGAGAGTATGTTCTTCTATACTAGGATATTTTGTCACCAGATATTCATGTTAAATAAAATGAAGCTTCATAAGTAACCATTAGTCACCTAATGAATGTTAACTTGGAATTTTCTACTCAAAGCTCAACAATTTATAGTCATCCTAACAAATATCAGGTCTTGATTTAAAAGAAAATAGAAATCAGAAAATTAATTTGCTGATATTCTTACTCTGACTGTAGCTTCTTCAGATTCTTCTTCCTCATCATCTGAGATGATGTCTTCAAAATAATTAATATCATCTTCTTCCTCCCTGTTTTCCTTCTCTGCGTGTTCTAAAAATGCTTCCATCTCAGCCAGCTTGAAAAACTTGTCATCCACTATAGATTTTCTTCCCATTTTTTTCAGTGTGGTTTCCTTGGCCGTTTTAGTTTCTTGCTCCAGTGCCTCAATATCAAAGTCAAGATCAGAATCCTCATCACTGCATTTCTGCATTATGCTTTCTTTGAGTTTACCCTGCTTTTCTTTAGCTTTAGTTTTACTTTTATCTTTTGTACTCTTCTGTTCAGTTTCTGCATCCATTATGGTGTCTTCCAATTCCTTGTCACTGCTGGTCTCCTCATCAGAGTCAGTCTCTTCCTGATCTGAGAGAAGGCAAAGACCTTCATCCTTGGCATCCCTTGCAATGGACTTCTTGAAGAAATCGAGAACTTCATTGTTCTGGAGCTCTAGCTGCTGCCAAATCTGCTCTTCATCAAAGTTTTCTATCACCAGCTCTTTTAGAGGACCCCCACGAACTATATGACTTCCCATAGCTTTATTTAAGTCATAGAGAGTCTTTGTTAATGCCCTGAAGTCAGAAGACAATCCTTCTTGCACACTAGAGTAGAAAAAAAAAAAAAAAAAATTGCTTTCAAAAGGGCAAGTTAGTATTAGTTTTTTATTTTCTATTTTGCAGAATTTACTAGCTTTCATTCATTTTGCACCTTCCATTAAGTTAATCACATTGTCATGCTGCAGCTCTTATATGCTTAGGTATTTTAGTGCTACACAATACTTTTCAACAATTACTGCTGATGCTTACTTTCTACACATTTGTTAGGAGTACTACTAGTAAACATTCCTTGAAATAAATCCATTATAATTTCATCACAACTTCATTACAATTAGTGTATAAAGTAGCAACTGAAAAGAATATTCCACCCTTCTACAGTATATCTTACTGTATCTTGAACTTGGGAAAGTAAATCGTATAGCATTAGACACCTCAGACACCCACGACACGGACCCTTGACTTTTACAAGGCAATTCCCTATCCAAGAAGCTGGGAAGTAAGGCATTTTCTTCTCTAAAGCCACCCATGCTTCAGCATAGCCCGTAAAACCGAAACCTGTCTCCCAGTCCCCGAAGGACCTCGGGGCGGCCGCCGGCTGTCACGCGGCCTCCCGCCAAGTCCCGCGCACATGGCGGAGCAGCCCCCGCGCTCGCACGCTTCGGCTCTGGCGGCTCTCGGCCGCGGCAGGGCTGCACCCGCAGTACCTGAGGAAGCGCTCGGGGCGCGCCGCGGCGGCACCCGCCACCCGCAGGCACATCTCCAGCCCCTTCACCGCCGCCATCCTCCCGCCCACCGCGGCGCACGGAACAACCCGGCGGCACCGCCCCCCGGGCCGCGGGTGTTTGCGCTCCGCACGAGTCCCGCGGCCGGCGCCGAGGTTCCGCGCACCGAGGTTCCGGCTCGGCTCTCCGCCCGTGCTGCCGCCGCAGAGCCGCCTCGCTTACTCGTGTCACACCCGCTGCTTTCGGGGCTCCTCCTCGCCTTCGCAGTGAACCGCCAGCAGGGTGCTGCACTCATTTACTGATGGCTGCTGCTTCCTCGCTTTGGAAGAGCGTGGTACTGCTTTGGATTAGGATGTTCATCAGCACTGGAAACCCTCCTCTAAATATAGTACCGCTACAGTCATCTTTGCAGTTTTGTCTCTCTGACCTAGATACAAGGGCTATTTTGGAACCACACATTTCCAGCTGATTCTGTGAGCAAAGAGCCCGACGTTACCTGTGTGTGCAAGCGCACAGCTAGCTGGGCACCCATTCACATGCCTATGCCATTAACAAGCACTGCCCAGTGTTCATCTGCTTTGTTACTTTACATCGCATAGTTTCCTCAAAGTTTATTTTGTGAAGTCAAATTAAGCACTGCACCCACTGACTCTCATGAGCAAGCTGCAGCTGAGAGAGACAAGCCGTTCCATTCTTATTCATGCTGCAAAACACGCCGACAGCCCCTGTCGGCGTGTGCGTTCACCGTGCTGCTCCGCGCCCCGGCCATCCACAGCCGTTCAGTACCTGGATCCAAAACTGTGGCTGGCCTCTTAACTTTGTTCTTGCGACTGCCTCTGCCGTTCCTCTGCTGCTTTCACGTTTCCTTCCTACCAACAGCAGAAGTCTTTTCAGCAGAAGTAAAACAAAGCCCTGCTGTGCAACTTCTGTGTGCCTTCTCACTGGCACTTTGCACCCCCAAAAGCCTTTGTGTGGAGCAGTGTCAGCCAGCAGAGGCCTGAGTGCGACCTGCACCAGAGCTTCTCTGATCAGCATAAACCTGACACTTTACAACCCTTGTTGGAAGCAGAAAGCGTCTTATCGGGAGTTTTAAATACCCATTTTGACTACTGATTTTGATCTGCAGTTTTAATTATATCAGATTTGAAATGGCACAAGCTGGTTATGCATTCTGTATGTACCACAGCACCTGCCATGCCCTATACCCCTGACGCGACAGGGATGCAGCATCAGAAGATAGCCTGCTCATTGTCCCGAATCTCTTTTGCACAAGTGTTTCAGTCAGAGAACTTCCTCTCTCTGCAGGTGTCCCTTGGTATCGCTGACCTCTCTCGCACTTCAAACCAGCGCAGCAAACGGCTGCGGATCCCTGCACAGCCGCCTGCCCGCTCTCAGGCCGCACGCTGCCTGCCAATGGGGGACCGAGGGAGCCCTCTCCTCCCGGGAAAGAACCGGGCTACTACACCCGCCAGCCCAGCTAGGGCCCAGCGAGAGCACACTGCCAGTGGGGCTGCCGGTGCCCCGGACCAAGCCCCTCTGGTGGCGCCGGTCCTATAAACACAGCGCAGAAGGGATGGCAGCCCGGGCGTGCTTTCAGCGCCGGGCGGCTGGGAGGCGGCGGCCGCTGCTATGGTGACGGCGGAAGGCGGCCGCTCCCCCGGCCAAGGCCCCGCCTGCTGCGGCCGGGCCCGGTGCAAGCGGTGGGATGGCAGCCTCCATGGGGCGCGCCGTGGCCGGTAACGTGAGCGCCGGGCGGGACGGGACGGGACGGGACGGGCGGCGGGGCCAGTGACGAGCGGCCGCGGGTCTCGGTACCCGCTCCGGCCAGGAGGTCGCTCCGCGCAGGGGCCCGGCGGGCCGTCCGGGCGGGACCGCGCCGCCCTCGCCTGCCGTGCGGTGCGGGAGCGGGTCCGGGGCTCCCGGTGACCGCCTTACAGGCCGCGACAAACTAGAACTACTTTTATAACTGAAAACAAGGCCTCATGGTCCAGATGACAGACACATTAACAACTGGCATTCTCAGGCTTAGAATAGGCTTATGCGGCAAACTCCAAGCTTAATACTTTAGCCACAAGGAACAGCTTGTCTTTTTTAAGGTACAACCTGGAGGTCAAATGCAGAATCATTTCCTGTTCATTATAATTATCTGGACTGTTAGCTCTCTTAGTAGTAAGGGAGGGCAGGTTACTGTATCTAATCCACACTATTTCACTCACTATTCTTCGAGAGGAAAGTGAATAAGAGTCAGTGCTTCAGTGATTGATCCGTGGGATACCAGGAATGAAAACACCTTTGTGGAATTGCACTTTGACGGAAGAAACCAGAGCTGCAGTAAAGTGACACTCAATTTCTAGGAACTATGGAGCCCATCTGATTCTCAGATAACATCTGCACAGAGCAAAGCATAACTTTGGATGGCCTAAGCCTTGTTGGCTGGCCCAGTTTCCAAAATGCTGACATCACCTTGAAACTGTTGGGATTTAAGAACAGGCAGACAGCCCTCATACAACAGATTCCTTATGACCGTAACATCCTCTCCATGCCTGGCAGTTTCTCTTGACCTCAGGTGATTGACAACAGAACAGTACCCAGTGACAAGGTTCTTCTTTCTGTGACCCACAGTTGAGAATATAACCTCCCCATAGAGAACATAAATGAATTCAGTTGGATTTGGCTTGTGTAAGTCAATGATAACTGCCCCACATAAGGAACAACAAGCCTATGAATAAACATTTGAAGGAAGAGGATCTTATTTTATGGGATACTTCAGATTTGTTACTTCACATTCATAATCTGCTCTGTTATAGAATGTAAGCCTCCACTGGTGCAACTGTGCATGTTTAAACTCTGATGTGCATAATACTAGTAGATAAGAACCATTAATAGAATAAAGCCCAAATAAATAAATTTAAAAATATACTTCAAAAGAAGCTGAAGAAGGTGACATACATTCTGCAGTATCACTGAGACTAGGAAGCCAGCAATCGCATAAGAGAGTAGGGTCAGATGAATCTTCTCTAAAGGACAAATTCAGATTTGGCTGTGTTTAAAAAATAAGTTCTTAAAAAAACCCTACAAGTAGGGCAAATGATGTATATTCCTGGTGAAGCCATTGCATGTGTGAATTTAGTCAGCATATGCAAGTTTTTCATGCAGGGCAGATACTTGGATAGATGTGTTTGTCAGAATATTCACTCGCTTCAAAAGAAGCAGAGAAAGTTGGGGTTTTTTGACATTGGAGAAAGTTACAAATTACTTAAATAATTCTGTGAGTCAGTTGAGAAATACTTTTGTCACTGAAGAATTTAGCCACGACAGTTAATAGGAGTAGGTTTTGATATATGCATAAATATGTTTCTTTCCTGAAACATGGAAGTGATGGGGTTTCAACCTGAAGTTTTCTGAAGAGCTTTCTTTTTCACTTCAGGGTCATCTTTTGATTGTTGGATTGAAGAAGATGATGAGAATTTTAAGTAACTAATTTATAATAGTTACTAATCTATATAATACAAGAAAGCCACTAATGGTTTTTGTTTAATTTCACACAATTCATACTGGTAATTGTGGGTTTAAAATTAAAGCTCTGTATACATATGATTAGAGCTAGGGTAAATTCACAAGACTTCTAGAATAAAGTAAAAAAAACCCCTACCAAACCTGCAAAAAAGTCCACTGCCCCTACATACTCACCCAATCCATAGTTAAGTGAGAGGAGGAAATAGATGCATAAATAACATTGTCATACGGGTGGGCATTTAAGTATCTTTGACTTGATAAGAATTCTAGAAATATACTTCATTTTTTCAATGGATTATCTTTCCAGGATACCACACCACAAGAATCAAACAGTTCATAGGCAGAACACAACAGATGTAGCATTTTCTATTATTTTAGCTACTGCTTCAGCAATAACTGAGTAGCAGTCTGTGTCTCTAATTTCTGTCGATTTACAAAATGCAAATTAAAATATAATAGCCATGTAGTCATACACCGCATGTGAAGTCCAGCAAGAATTACAAATGAGAGACGTAAAAAAGGAAGGAAAAAATCCTAGGCTGTGCCATCCATACAGATTGCTTAAAAAACCTGTATTAGTCATTTGCACTGAACTGTGGTCTGTTAATATTTGGAAGGAATGAAACAGTAAAAGGCTCTAGGGAATACAATAAATTATATAGTAAGTGATCCTTATCTTTCAAAGGATATTTGAGTTTTGGAGAATACTGACCTATAGGTGGAAGAGAATCTCTTGCTTCAGCAAGAACTGAATCAGGATATTTCTGTGTAGAAGTTGCTAGGGTATTATTTTTTATCTTTGAAAAGTACTTGGAAAAGGTTTTTTTAGAAAAATAAAAGGTTGACAAGTACTTGGAAATACTGCTTTACTATGCCATTATGATAGCCTAAAGGTAACCAGTGAAAAATGATTTCGTAGAACTTCTGTCTGTAATGAAGGAGATGAAACGATGTACTGTGTGAAGGCTGACAAAAAATACTCCAGGGCAGTCAGTTGCAGAACTGGGCAAGTTTCTGGAAATACTTAAAGTAGAATGTTGATTTAGTATTCTCAAAAGATTCTGAAGAGACTTACTTTCGTGGTACTAAGTCTTTGGAAGTATGTACATTACAATTTTAAGTCTCAAATGCACACAAACACTTCCTCCATTTCAGCACAATGCTCAGAAAGGCTTAAATTCAAGGACTGCATTAATTGTCTTTGTGAAGAAAAATTAACTGATAGTTGTGGAGTCTTGAATTCCTGTGAAATGGTAGTTCTCATTTTCATTCAGTGAAGCTAGCAGCTTAATTACAGCTACTAATAATCTTACTATTGCTACTAACCTTACAGAGTACAAAGAGACTGGGAAAATGCAAGCCAGGCTATCCTCACTATTTTGCAAAGCATCCAGAATATCATTGCGTGTTTGACACAATCTCTTAGCAAAATAGCACATTTGTGACTTTAAAGCTAAGAATGGCTCAAAGATTTCCAAAAATGCTGAGGTGCCTCTAGATTGGCCTTGAGGCACTGTGAACTCTGACATGGCCTAAAGCAGACTGGCACGAAATAAAAATGCAGGTTTTATGAATATATCCCTTCATCTAATTCTAATTCTGGTGTTAGAAACAACTGCTATGATGACAATTTCTCCCCTAACCTCTCCACATTCTAGACTCAGATTAATTTTTAATGTAATTAATTTGTAAGTATCCTCATTATATATCCTTTTCTCAGTTGTTTTTTTTTTAAACGAGGAATCCCAGAACTATTTGTAAGCAACACAGCAATTTGATGCAGATAATGCGAAGTTCAGTACGGCCTTCTCAGGGCAGTCAGTGAAGAGTTCTGGACATATCTAAGCAGTTTTTCATGACACTGAGTTTCTCCATAACTTCTCCTTCTTTTGTCTACATCTTAGCCCTTACCTTTGTGTCATATGGTCATCCAATATTATTTATTACTAGGTTTTCATTTATCATGAGCCAGATCATATTCTTTTCCTTTTGTAAGTCAAACTGTAGTCAAGTGACACTTCTTATATTTAAAAAGCCATTATGATTTTAACCTTTAAAGATGATCTTCAAAATTATTATTGGTCAGTTGGCCATGATATTGTTCACAGTACTTAGAACTGAAGTATTTCTAAGCATTTTGAAACAGATCAGTGAAACAAAGTGTAAGACCTGTATGGCATGTGAAAGGTAAGAAGGGCAAATGACTTAATCATCTGAGAAAGAGAAAATTAGAAATGGTGAGATTTTTTGATTCCTCAAGCTTCAGCTGCAACACGACATTTCTTTCCTTGCTAAAGGTAGTTCTGACAGCTGGGAGCTGAAGTCCTTTCTTTACCTTCTGGATCTTGCAGTATCACTTCTGTCCAAGGTTTTGTCTAGGTTTTCTTACTTATATGTTACGATCTCTAGATGAACAGACATATATAATTTCTTCCTCTTTTGCATAAGAAGCTCTGAAGAAATCAGAAGTAACTTTTAAGTACATTATATAGTTGAACATTACATTTGGCCATGTATTCCTCTTTTTAACGGGCATGTGTAAGCATTTACATCAAATCTGTGTTTGGTTTTAGTTTTGTTTTTTTATACTTCTGAATAATTTCAGACTGAAAAAAATATAATTGAACTGTTAGTACTACAGTATAACTCTGTCCTTGGTCTCAGCTTTGCACACTGGTGTGCTTATGACATAGAAGTTACATAGGCCTCATTGAAAGGGGATAAGAGCAGATATCGATACTTTCTCAAAAACACCGTATCTGTGCTATTCACTTTTTTTCAGGGCTTCTTACCAGGTTGCAGACTTCAACTACACGAACTCTATTACCATCCAGTTCCTGTTCTCAAAACATTCCAAGCTGTTTGTGGAAACTGGGCCAACTTAATCATGTAGCGATTGCGGTACCTGATTTGGAGAAAGCTCTGTCCTTGTATAAAGATGTGTTAGGAGCACAGGTGAGCGAGGCTGTTGCTCTTCCCGAACATGGTGTCTACACTGTTTTTGTGGAGCTGGGAAATACCAAGCTGGAACTTCTACATCCTTTAGGAGAGGAGAGTCCCATTGCAAGCTTTCTGCAAAAAAACAAGACTGGAGGAATGCACCATATCTGCATTGAGGTATTTTAACACAATATAACAAGCAGTAAGATAGAGACATACATGCGTAATTTTTTCATAGGTTTGACCTGTCAAGAACAAATACATAACACTGTCATATTTGTGAGAATTTGTGTTGCGTAAGAAGTCTTAAACATGACTTTTTTGATTTTGGAAATCACGTGAGCTATGTGATATTTTTTAACTCTTTTAGGCTATAAAGATTAAACTGGGGAGGGGAGGGATAAGTATCCAGTGTGGAAGGTAGACAAGCCCAAGGGCTTGTGAAGAGTGTTTGACAGGTGTGAACTTCCTGATATAGAAAGGACACACTGGAAAAAGACATAATTTTAAGTTTAAGCTAAGGCATAGATTTAGATTTTCTTTCTGTTTGATATTTAGTTGATAATTGTATACAGAAGTCAAAAAAGATTGGCAGTTGTACTTACCAAACAGCAATAAAGTCACCAGAGTTCCTTCTGTCCTGTTCTTCCTTCCTTGTCCATCAAAGAGATATTGTCTGGAAGTACACAAGATGTAAAGGTGTTGGTAAAGTACTTATCTTATAAATATACTCATGTTTTAGTGTAGATGTTTGATGCAAAGTGTCATGCTGCTGCATATGATGTATATTTTTAGTATTTTACAGATCTGAGTCTTGCAAACTTTATTATTCCGTGCAAAGTGTAATAATAAAAAGTAATGGTGTTACTGATGTAAAAATAGTTTTCAGAATACATCTATTGTGACCAGTATTTGCAGTTGCATGCTTTCTTTGAGAACTGATAAATTTTGCATAGGCACAGGCATTGCAGTTTTTCTTACATTGTTTGACTATTTGTGGATATTCAAGAATAAGAAAATGCGTGCTGTTTCAATTGGCCATAAATTGTATTGCTAGGCAGTTCTGCTTCAGAAATGTTTTGACCTCAGCTGAACTTAGGAAATGTGGACTGTAAAAGAAAGAAGCAAGTGGCAGTAAGACAAAAAAACCCCTCCAGTCCTCTCTAAGACCAGTGGACTGACTTACAGGTACAGGGAAGAAAGTTGTCGGCATTTCTCAGAAAAATCAGGTCAATACTCCCAAGACATTCAAGTAAATGCAATCCCTTTTAAGATGTTTAAAGAAATACTTTTTACCAGCTGAAATAATTTTATATAGATTGGTATCTTCTATGAGAGATGATCTTGTTGCATATAAACCAAAGGTGGCTGTCAAGAGAAGTCATACAGCTAGTTATGAAACTTGAGAATGGAACATGCTAATGATACCACATTGAACAATGTAGAAGTGTTCTGTTAAAAAGAAAATTTTTAACTGTATACAATAGGTCAAGCAAGCTGGGTCATAACCTAGCAGATCATTCCTGTTAATCAGGTGAGCTAGTGCTACTTGCAGCTAGATTTTCCTAAATGAAGTCTTGTAAATCACTAATAGATAATTGGGGTGGAAAGGGAAAGATTGTCCTAAGTCCCTCATGTTTGTCTCCATGTAAAAACAAATGGAAGATTATAGACTGATTTACATAGGGAAAAAAGCTATCCATTGTTGACCTGTTGTTTAAGTGGGACTGAAAACCACTGCCGTAGTCAATCAAAAAGATATTAACCTCCCTCCTCCAATTTTCCATTCTTCCCACAATGGAAAATCTTACAATTTCAAAGATATGTTGTCTTCTGAAGCTGAGCAAAAATAGTTTTCAGAAAAACCATAAAAGAGCTTTTGTGTTGACTGTTCATCTGAAATAAAAGAAGTGTTTTGTAGAAATACCTATGAACAATTTTATTGAAAAAAGCTGAATTGTAAAAATTCTTTCCATACTGGAAAGGAAGCCTGACAAGTTTATCAAAATGTGCTTTTAGTTTCTTCCTTCTGTCTTACAATTCAAAGGAAAATTTCAGACAGAAGTTTTGACAGGGTATTTGTTTCAGACAAAATAAGCATTCTAAGAAGAAATTAGATTATTCCTGGCCAGCTATAATTGAATTTAGTACCTGCAAAGAAAGCATTCTGGTCCCTTATAGAATAAGATAGAAATCCGATCGTGATACTCTCCTAACATGGACGCACCAAGAGACTTTCCACTGTTTACTTGCTCTGCTTCCTCGGGATGCAGTAATTCATTCCAGCTGAGCCCAGACATAGTTCTTTGGGCCATCTCTGCAAGACAGGAGCAGCAGCTGCAGTGGCTTTTCTGCTTGGGGAAACAACCTGGAGGGGGCTGTGGCACACATGACATGTGCTGGTTTATTTTAGATGAAACTTGACAGTCACTTTTTTTTTTTTTAGCAGACTGGTAGTTATGTGTAGGAAGAACTGTAGCGAGTTCAGAATTTTCATGAACAGAATTGGTGCAAATGAGTAGGAATTAACTGATGTCTGTTCCTCTGAGTTAAAGCTAGTAGGTATTTCCTTCTTCCCTACAATGGCTTCATGCAAGTTTATTCACCAAGTTATGTCCAGACATCTCAGTCTTGAAAAATAGCAATGCTATTATTTTAATTCCAGGTTGTTATTGGTTAGTTAATCTTGGATTCGCTAAACTGAATGATAATTTAATTATTTCAAAGAACTAATGCATTTATGGTTTGAGAAAATTCAAATTTCATCTGCTGACATGACATCAGACTTAAGATCACATTATGCAGTGTAGACATCATTTTGTTAATTACATATTTCTGCAGGAAACTGTACTGAAATATGTCAAAAGCTATGATTATAATCAAGCTCAATAGGAAAACGTCATAATCTGGGTATGTTTATGATAATTCTGAGGTTTTCTTAGTAAACTTTATGAAGCTTAACCTACTCATAAGGAAGATACATAAATCTAAAAGAGGTTTTGCTTTTACCTTCTGTCTGTTGCCCTCCCTTTTACCGACATCTAATGAGTTCTGTCATCAATTAGACAGGGAGGCATTCTTCTTTAGTTATTGATAGTTTGAAAGCAGTATGATCTTGGTAATAGTAGTGCAGACTTCAGATTATTTATGGAGTCCTTATAAAGTAACAATATAAAATAATCAATGGGCTTTGTGCACGAGGGATTCTTTGTTTAATAATTTCTTAAATATAACACAATCTATTTAAATAATATTTTATAAAATCTTCAAACAACAAATGCAAACTTCTGTAGGATTTTTTAAGACTAGGTGTTTTAAAACTTTTACAATTTATTTTCAGAATTATACTAGAATTTAGAAATAACATTTTAGTAAGGAATCACATTATTGCTCCTAATTGTAGAATCTGCATAATACAGTGTAACGTATTAATTTATGTGAACTTTATTTTTCTTTTATAAGGTTGATGACATAAAAGCGGCTATGACAGAACTGAAGAAAAAAAAGATACGAATATTGAGTGAAGAGCCAAAAATAGGTGCACATGGCAAACCTGTGATTTTTCTTCACCCTAAAGATTGCCATGGAGTCCTTGTGGAACTTGAGCAAGCTTGAGCTGTAATACTCATAAATAAAACAATAGATTAGTTGTGAAGTTACTGAGCTGCTGCTGGGAATATTGATGTGATATTCACTCTTTACAAGTTCACTGTAGTTGCCATAGAGTAAGTACAGCTTTTGTGTACTGAAATTGTGCTACAGATTTAGGGTTCTTTTTTGTTGTTGATCTGATTTTCAGAATTAATATTTATATTTTTTAAATTCTCTGTGATTCTAAAGACAAACACATAAGCCAAGTAGCAATTTATGTTCTGTTGCCCATAGAATCATAGAACAGAATCATGGAATAGTTAGGGTTGGAAGGGACCTGAAGATCACCTAGTTCCAGACCCTTGCTATGGGCAGGGACATCTCCCACTAAACCACATCACCCAAGGCTATGTCCAACCTGGCCTAGAACACCACCAGGGATGGGGCATTCACAACTTTCCTGGGCAACCCATTCCACTGCCTCACCACCCTTACATTAAAGAACTTCTTCCTTATATCCAGTCTAAACTTCCCCTGTTTAAGTTTGAATCCATTATCTCTTGTCCTATCACTACAGTCCCTAATGAAGATTCCATCCTCAGTATCCATATAGCCCACCTTCAGATACTGGAAGGCTGCTCATGTTTACAGCATGATTTTACCTCTGTAACCACAGAAACTGTACAATTTCTAGGTCAAACCACATTATTTTGTTCTACATTTCAGAGCAGAGACCCACTTCTCAGTGACAACACTAAAGCTTAGCTATTCACCTTAGAAATAAAGGATAAATGAACATTGTATTTCCTGTTTTCACCATTCACCATCTGTGTTTCACACTGATTGACTGGTTCATGCAATAAAAATCCTTATGTTATTGTATGGTTGTCTGCAATCAGTAAATAAATTTTCTTTGGCATAACTACTGCCAAGGAAGTTACCATGCATACATCATCATTTAGTTGTTTTATGAACACTGTGGTTATGCAGACAATTCAAGAAAAGGACCTGAAAAATTACTTGCCTGAAATGTATTTCAGACTGTAATGTACTTTTTATCTTATTTCTTTTTCAGGTATTGTATATTTGGTTTTTAAGCTTTAGCCATACAAAGATATCTGGGACAGACCTGAACAAATAGTGATTAATCTTTTAACTTTATAAATATGGTTTTCTATGCAAAAGCACTTACAAAATCAGTGGCAAACACAAACCACGTCAAGTCTTGGTTATGAACACTGTCTGTAACATCAGAGAGCGTGCCAGTATGCTCATGTTTCTGACAGACTGCAGTCACATTTTGTTGACTTATTCATGGGCAGTCTTCACTTTATTGGTGTACTATGCAAGCAGTATTTGTCCTGATACGTTCTTTTATACGTTTGCTTGGACATGTCAGCTGTAGAAATCGAAGACTTGCTGTTTCTTTCTCTAGTTTTCTTAATCCCTACAAGTCATATTTTTTCCTAGCTAAACCACAATCTGGATTTTATATTTTCCTATATTTCTGCATATACAGTGAATAGCTTCAGGTTGATATAAAGTAAGTTCATTTTAGTCTAAGAGAATTTTTATTTAATGGAAATGGAATTATGTGTGTTCTGTATCATGTCTGCTACAATAAAACACAAGTGTAATGTTGACCTGAAATTTAAACAGGGCTTAAAAGGCATTGATGCTCCCTCATGAATTTTACTTCTGAAGAAATCTTGGCAAAGCCATCCATTTTTTTAAATAAGATAGTTTTGTACTCAAAACAAATATTCATTCTGCTATATTTTAAGAAAAATACGAAGTCTTTCGCAGGGTTCCTGTGTTTCGTCAAATCACTGTTTAGAGGGTAATTTGTGATCTAAATTCTAAATTGTTTGAATTTAGAAATCCTAAGGCTCATGATGGAAAAGCAGGGTGATTTGATATTGCTGAAATATGATTCTGCCATTCTAGGAGACATTCTACCAGCAAACCTGCTTTTCTCTTTCTATTCTTTCAGAGATGGGGAGGCATCTTTTCTGCAAAAAATTCACAGGAATGCCAAGAATAGAAGCCTCACTAGTTACATGTCAAGATAATTGAACACAAGTCTTTGAACCTAATACCCTTAATTTCGTGCAACAGAAAACAGGGCAATTCTCCCTAGGTCATACTCCATTTCTTTGTCTTGTCTGAAGGAGGTGGAAATTTTTGCATAACATGTATCAATACACTCACAGTAGTGGCTTGATATACTGTGAGGGAATGGACATTTTGAGTAAACAAAACTTACTTCACTCGCCTCCGGTGCTCCCCATTTTATTAACAGAAAGACTTGTAATGCTTTTTCCTGACTGCAGTGGGATTACTTAGCACTGACTCAGCTGATGTATTTTGTTCATTATAACCAAGTCAGGCTTCTATCTCACTCATAGTTTTTAAATTTCATCTGACTCCTCCTAAGGTGGAAGTCAAGATGCTAACAAAAAAACAGCCCCCACAAAAAAGAGGGTTTAGGTCTACAAAATTAATCAATACCCAAAACTGGGGCATGCTTACTACAAGTTCATTTGGTGGGATCAGACCCCATTACTTGTCTGGGTATGTACTACCATACATGAGAATTTTCACCTCTGGAGCTATAGACTTTGAAGGAACAGCCAAGAGAACTGGGCAGCTAAAGAATCTAAAGATAGCTAAGATGCATTGAGAGAAGCTTCCTGTTCAGAAACCTAACTCCCATAGACTTCAGTGGGAACCGGATCAGCCCCTAACAAACTTAAAGTCCTTCACCTTAAACACAACTGACTTCACAAGTCATTCTTTGTTCTGACTTTCTAAACGATTGGGGGTGTTGGGCCTTACCCTTGGTCACTGCCATGATTATAAGAGGGGAGTAACATCAATTAAATTCAGGGATGGAAATTGGAGCAGTAGGGAACCGTGATTTGTTCCTGAGGAGGGACACTTTATGACATACCCCTGTTGCATCAGTATACAGCTTCTGGCATGAGCAACAGTAATCAAATAACTAGATCCTGATTAGCTTGGAAGGCAGTTAGACTTTGACAATGGGTATTTGGTTCTTTGTTGGTTTGTTTGGTTGGTTGTTTTCTGTTGGTGTTTTTGTGTTTTGGTTTGGTTTTGGTTTTATTTTTCCTTCTCAACAGGTACAGAAATCTTTTTTTCTGACAATGTCAAGTTTTCAGAGGATGAACTGTCAATATTTTGCCAGTTAATTTTCTCACACTTGGGTCATTTGTCAAGTGCATGTTCCCTATTCCAGTCTTTCCATGTGTCTTTTTTCCCTTCTGAGGACAAGCATGTTCCCGTTTTATGCTGCCAAAGGCAGACAAGACACATTTTTCTGGACTCCATCGACATTACGCAGCAGCTAAAGGGCTCATAATTAAATCATGCAAAATGTCTTTTTTTACTTTATCCAACCCTCAAGATTCTCCTAGGTGGGAGGAGGACAACAGGCTGCAGAATGAATCCCATTCTGTATGATGAGACAAACCTAGAAGCAAACTCAAAAAGCTAATTATGTGCCTTTTAAGAGCTAATCTCACAGTTTTGCAAAACCCCTGGTTCCGTTGCACTTATACTGCAATTAATTCACCTCAAGTGAAAAACAAACCAAAACAAAAGCCAAACCCAAACCACTGGGTATTTCATTCTGAATTCAATTGCTTTCATTATTACCACATTTACACAATTTATCACAAGTTTTGGAAGAATGATGCCACAGCTACAGGGCTTTAATACAGTTAACACAGCCTATATATTCAGAAAGCTGTGAATGAATTACAAGAGGAACTGAAGATGGCACTTGCTTCTGCAGACCATTTCCTGGGTGTATAATACTTCTGTGTTTAATGCTGAGATTAGAGTTTACTTTCTTACTGCACATGCAGAAGCATTGCTGACTGTTAACAACAGTCCTTGGATTTGGACTTTTTTGCTAAGATAAATGAATGGAAGTTAGTGTGACCAAAGAGGTCTCCTAGAAAGATCAGGAAACATGGAGATGTTTAGAACATCTAGTTGAGGTACTTACAGCAGGTACTCTGAATGATTTCCTTGGCATTTCATTTGATTCCTTCCTTACAAGAAATTCTTCCTGTAGTGATCTGACATGGTTTGGGTTTTTTGTTTGGTTGGTTTTTTGTTTGTTTTGGTTTTTTGTTTGTTTGGGTTTTTTTATTTATTTAAGAATCCTTAATTAAGAGAAACAGAGTTAATTGTGTCAGTAAAAACACGATTCTTTTACCAAAGCAGTTCTCATGTTGGCCAAATTATTAGACTGAAACAGAAGAAATCCGTAAAATGGTATCCCTGGTGCTTCTCATAAGAGTGCTGGATGGCACTAGGGAAAGAAAGGTAACTAATAGCTTAAACTTGGAACATTGAATCATACGACATGGTGACGTGCTTACTGGATGAGGAAAAGGCTGTGAATGTTGTCCACCTAGACCCTATCTCTACAACTACCTGAAAGGAAGTTGCAGTGAGCTGGGGGTCAGTCTCCTGTCCATGTAACAAGCAATAGAACAAAAGGAAACAGCCTCAAGTTGCACCAGGGAAGGGCTAGACTGGGTATTAGGTAACAATTCTTCAGGGAAAGGGTTGACAAGCACTGGAACAGGCTGCCCAAGATAGTGATTGAGTCACCATCCCTGGAGTTACTTAAAAAATGTGTAGATACGGCACTTAAGGACATGGTTTAGTGGTGGACTTGGCAGTGCTGGGTTAACAGCTGGACTTGATGACCTTAAAGGTCTTTTCCAACCTAAATGATTCAATCATTCTATATAAGACTAATATGTAAATGGAAGCTAACAATGATGTATAAATTAATTGACCCAATGCTATCATTTTAAAATGGAAGACCTCACCTCCTTAGGAATGCAAAATCTGTCACCTTTGATGAGCGTTTTCAGACCAGTTTGAGCATTTAATGAAATGTAAATTTATCTTATCATGAAAGATGGAGGTTTACCTCCAGGGATGGTATAATCTGTAAGCATCTATAAAATTATGTAATCTATCTAGTTTCATGTTCAATTGCACTGTCATGCTCACTGTTAAGCATTTTAAAATAATTATATATTTTGAAGCACTTCATAACTTTTCTAGGGATAATCTAAAGGAATCTTTTAATTGTTATGCTTTGCTAATATAAAAATAGCAAATAGATACTACAATCTTTATTAAAATAGATCTTTAAAGAAGATTTTTACTTACTTTTAACATTTCTTTTTTTCAGTAATATACATTTAAACCATGATTTAGAAAAAAAGAAAAGTTCTGAAGTAACTAGTAATCCTGGGTGCTCTGAAGACATGTGACAATGCACAGTTTGTATTAGTTAGGGGCAATATCCTACTTCTGTATCTGTGGCTGGCTTGTATGAAAAAAGATTCTTTCTGAAAATTGAAGAGTAGCATAGAGGTGCATTATTGGACTGATATCATGCACTGTATTTTTACCTTCTATTTTGGTATGTAATCTTCTATATCTGTCTCAGTCACCATCTCCAAAATGAGGTGGAGGGAGAACATTTGTTAGGAACTCCAATTTCAGAACTTAAAAAATATATCCCACTCCCTCTGGAGCCCCTGCAGTCTTTGAGAGGTCAGTTGTAGTACAATACTTGCAGCTGCAGTAACTTCAAAAAGAAAACCCCAAAAGAAAACCCATATATGCCCTATCAAACTACCTTTGTTATACTGATTGAGAAAGCAAAAACTTCCTTATGCATATGAAGATATTTCATCAAGTTAATTCTGAGAATTAATAGTATGAATTAAAACATGATTTGCCAAATGTTTAAACAACCCACCTACAGATTACATATAATTTCCTTTAGTTCTGAGTAAAACATGCATGCATAACCATTTACATAATGTTTGAGTTCTCTTAATCTTCAAACGAGAACCAGAATTGCCAAAGTAATTAGGATATAGAAAGGGACAGATAAGAAAAGTTACCATAGAAAACCATGACAGAAATAACCTCTTAGTAGCAAATGGCTACTCTGTAGTTAATGAAACTTAATAGAAATTTTAACAACTGATTAAAACCCATGAATAATAATAAAATGAAAAACCACCACAAAATGGTGTTGCCATGAAGGGCCTTTGCATGTACATGGAATTCAACTCAGTGCTAAGCAACTGGTACAGGTACACCAAGGCAAACAAAAGCACACCAAGCTGGACATGCAGCTATTATAGTGAACATTAATATCTAGCTGATTGGAATGCAACATAATTACATTAGGACAGCTTTTCATTTTTGCTGTTGTAAGAAAGATTACTATTTACATTCAAGAATCATTGCAAGTCTGAAATTTGCATATTTACATACAATAATTAGCCTATGAGCACTTGATCGCACATATGTTCCTTTAGATACAACATAATCACTGTCACCTACCTGCATAGACATATCTAGTAGTCTCTATAAATAAAGGGCCTGAGGAACCAACTATGCTTATCATTCACTGTATGAAATGTTCTTGGAGAAACCCTTTCCAGTGAACTTTTAAATACTACATCTTCCACTTCTAATCTTGGGAGGGGATCTATGTATTATCTGTACAAGGACATCAAAATCATTATTTCATCTCATAAATCTGGCCATATAATGGAATGCAGCTAAACCCAGTGTAGTCCTCTGCTGTAATGTTCAAAACGTTGGTGTTTAGTTTGTTTTTTGCTGGACTGAAGCACCTCAAGCAACAGGGAACCCCTGAGGTCATTAACCAGCAGGATTACACAGCTGGCGTTCAGAAATGCGCTCCACAGGAAAAGCCACAGGAAACTGCACGCACTATGGCCCATCACCGAAGCTGAGCCCCTGTGGGGTACAGGCTTCATCCAGCGTGGTCTCCTCAGCACCCGCATCTGCGCAAGCTCCTCACGGAGCAGGTATGAAGCTGGCACCTCCAGCCTTCAGTCTCCGTGGAAGATCATACTCGACAGGTTAGCGCACATCACCGAGCCACCCACACTTGTGCCATTTGTGAGAAACTCAGGGGTGGACCCGGCATCACCTCACCTCTGCCAGGCACCTCACGCAGTTCTGCCATTGCCTCTTCCAGCCTCGGTGGGCGCAGGCCGAGCAGGACCCTGTGAGCGGGGAGCGACGCCCGCGCTCCGGAGCACGGACACCGTCAGGCAGGCCGGGGACAACCGGGCGGTGTGGGCACCGGGCCGGGGCGGGCAGGCTGAGGAGAGGGACGGGCGCCCCGCCGCGTCCCGCCAGCACGGCCCCTCGAGGAGCCGCGGCGGGCGGGCTATGCGCCATGCAGGTTCCCGGGCTGCCGGCAGTATTCTCACACGCAGCTTCCCGGGCCCACCAGCCTCCTTGGTGTGTGGTACTGAGGCAGGCACACAAAAGACCGACTGCGGCTGCCCCCTCGTCCCTGCCGCGGTGCCTCAGGGGTGGGCGCCGGTTCCACCGCTACCAGCAGGGGTAAGGAGCGGGGACGCAGGCCGGGGCACCGGCGGCCAGTGCCGTCGGGGGGACCGGCGGCTCCGCCGGGGGTGGGGCGGCAGCATCGCCGCGGGTCCCCTCAGGGGCGCGGGGAGCCCGTGTGGCCGGCCAGGCGCTGAGGGGGCGTCACGGCATTGCTCCCCTCGAAATCGGGTCTGGGGACCGCCAGCCGCGAGCGGCTGTCCTCGCCTCTGCCGCGCCTCCATCCACATCCGCATCCCCATCCTCTGGCAACCGAGCTGCACGCAAGGGTGCGGGGGTCGGGGTGAACGAGAGCCCCTCTGGCATGGCGGCGCCGCCGGGGTGGTCGCGGTCGGCGGCGGGGGGGGCTCCGGTGCGCTGGGGCGGCGGCGAGGCTGTTCGGTGCATAGAGCAGCTTCTGCCGCGGCACGATGACTTCTCCCTGCGGCACATCGGGCCGCGGGAGCGGGAAAAGCAGGAGATGCTGCTTTCCGTCGGGGTGCAGGTAGGTGCCCGCACCGGGCGAGGCGGGAGGTCGCTGCCGCCGCGGCAAGTAACTACAGCATACGGTTTGCTCTTTGCAGAGCGTCGAGGAGCTGATGGATAAAACCATTCCGGCCAGCATCCGACTGCGGAGGCCGCTGAGGATGGACGATCACGTCTGTAAGTAGCCGCATGGTCCCATGTACTCCCGGACCCCCTTCCCCGGCGCCTTTCGGCCACTCGCGCCCATGGAGGGACTTGGGGTGCATCCCCGGAGTGCCCCCGCTGAGACTTGTAGTGGAGAGACCTCCCCGCAAAAGTGAAGTGCGGGGTAAGTCTTAAGTAAGTGTAGCTGTGCCACCACCGACGCTTCGGTCTTCACAGACTAGCTTGGTAGTGGTTCAGCTGCTGTGCTTCTTGCGCTGGTGTCGGAAATCGGTAGGAAAACGTGTGTGGCGCAGTGGGGCTGCCCAAAATCTGCTTTTGAGCTGAGTGGCTACAGTGCTTTCACTTCGTCTCAGGAGTTTGATATGGAAGAAAAAAGTGTGGCTAAAAATCGTCCTCTTGGTATGGGCTGTAGCTTCAAATGGGTCACTGTCTTTGTGGGCTTTTTTGCAGGATTTGTTTTCTGTCGTTGAGTTCGTGTACTATCTTCCTTCTCCCGCCCACCCCCAAACGTGCACATTTTAGTAACGTTCAAAACCTGTGTCTCTGTGTAATGGGTACCTAGTATATGAGCAGCTAGTGTTGAGAATATGATTGAGGGAGATGCATAAACCTGCAGGAGCATAAAACTTCTGAGCCAGCAGTTGGGGCAGTACAGCACTTAAGCAAAATGCTGCCTAAAACTTGACATGATTTGATGCGGGTTTAGACATTACAGTCTTTAAAAGTCAGCAATCACAGCACGAAACTTCTGTCTGCATAACTGCGATGTTGGTAGGTATCTTTGAACATGATGCTGGAGATCCCTTGAGTAAAATAAATGCTCAGCATGGGCCCTAGCTAAACAGTTGCATTGAAACTAACAAAGCCCGGGGGCTGTTCAGGTGGTGCAGTCAATTGCACCGGTATTAACTTAATATTTCTGTCAGGAGTCTCTGCCCGGTTTGCGGGAAGGTTAATCCCTCTCGCTGGATTTCTTTTCATTGCTCATCCATGCGCTGTAATGTGAGCGTGAGCTCCAGGCCCGCCGCTCCGGTGAGGTTCCTGGCCAGTTCAATCTGGTTACTCCGAGATGACATCACGGGCGAGAGGCACCGCCACAGTGAACAGCCAGAAAAACGAGCCTGGAAAGCCAGATTGTAGCCAGGGGAGATGCAGTGTTGACTGGAAGTTTCTACTTCCAGCATGTTTTATTGATACAGTGGTATTTTATTTCTTGGTAAATCCTCATCCTATTAAAATGGGGGCAGGGATGGTGAAGTGGAATTTAGTCACTGCTTTCTGTCTGTATAACTGCAGGAAGTATTGCTTGGCATGTTTTCCTACAATTAATGTATTTTAATCAAGGTACTCTCAGGCTGATGAATGATTTTCACTCATCCTCAGGAAAAAAAGCTTTTGAGATTATTGTGTTTTTAGGTGTGTAAGAGGGGTTAAATGTAGATTGTCACTAATTACTTTTTAAAATCCTTTCTACTTTTTGCTGTTGTTTTGTACCTTCTTTTTTTCCTTGTTTTTTAAAGTAGATGATAGTTTTCTGAAGTTTTGCATTAATAAAAAAACACATAAAAGTAATATGGTTCAGTTGGGCATTGAAATACTTGCACATTATTGAAAACTAAACTGTTGATGTCAACCTAAGTCAAAATCCTAATGCAGTTTTATGTGTTCTCATGCTGATTTGCATAGCAGTTTTGAAGTGGGTGCCTCCTACATTGCTGTGCATTGGTTGATGTTCTGTTGTATGGAGGTTCTCACGGTGCACCAGGACCTCATTAGCTAACTGTGTATTTAGCTCACTGGCATTTTGCTCCACTTGCTATGCTGTTCTTGTTCCCCTAGAGTAAACTGTGAAAGAATGTGACTGTGATGCAGTCTCGCATTGCATGGCATGCAACAGGGAGTTTTCAAAGGAGATGCTTGCATGAGGTACAGAAAACCCTTTTCTGCACAATGCTGCATTTTCTTCTGCAGCCAGTGTGGTGAACTGGCTTTTTTAATTTAACATGTAGATTTTTGTCACTAGTTCTCCACTGCATTGGTAGCAGAAAATTCCACAGTTTATAAAAGTTAAAAGCCTCAGCTTGAAGCTGTGCAACTTCACTTTGAACATTGTGTACCTAGGGTGCTGTGGTCTGAGTGAAACTTGCTTCCTTGCTAATGTATCATTGGAGAGAACACTGTCTTTCTTCTGATCACCAGTGTGGGATTTCTTATGTGAGTATGATATGTTATTTCTCTGTCATACCCCTTCTATTAAAGGAAAATAACAAAACTGGGGAAGTGTCATGAGAACTATATTCTGAACAAGTTATTTTTATTTGTATGGGGACAGTTTTCCTGTCACTGTTCCCCAAACTCATACATGCAGTGGGAGAATAGGGCAATTCAAAACCATGTTGTTCAACTTACACATTCACAAAATTTCAAATAATGGTAAGTCCTGGTGGCTTAAATATGCACTTCCACTTTCTGTATAACTTCAGTTAAAAAGCATAATCACAGTGACTCCAGGGAGCAGCTGAATGAATCAGCTGTGCTCGAGCTACTCCTTTGTATTAGGAAACACAGTTGAGTTTGTACTGAAGTCTCATTAAAGTCAGTGATTACGATTAGAGTTAGATATGCAGGTCCAAAAGCATACATCAGGGTGACTGTCACGGGTATCTGCAATTATATTTGTGAGTTATTTTAAACTTCTGTAGCTTTAGGTCTCATCTCTGGTGTGTACATTCAGTGTATATCGTCAAATTTTGGTGTGGTCGTGGGTAAGCTTGTTTTGCAGTACAGATCTTTCCCTTGTAATGTACAAGTTGTCTAAAAGACAGAAAATCTGTGGCTATGTGTATGCAGTAGCTGAATAGCTGTAAAAAAACCACCCCCAAATAAACCCCTCCTGTGGATGCAGCTTATATTCAAGAGCTGTTTTGAATTGTATTGCATATTCCATTACTCGTAAATAAAACCTCTCATTACAGTAGAAGCACAATCTTTTTGTACATGTGTTGTTTTTCCTAGACATTTTAGCGTAGCCCTACTCTTCAGTGGAAGAATTGAGCTTTATTACTTCCCTGAAGGGGACTAATATGATAATAATAATATCTGAAAAGCCTTAACTAGACATTTGTTTTACTTAGGTATGAACGAAAAAGCCATTGTGGTAAATGCTAAGCTTTGCTGGTACAAGTGCATCTACGCTAGAAATGCTTTCTGAATAGTTATTAGTGTTCCTGTATTGGTAGGTCTCTTCTTGTACAGAAGTAGTCAATGATGGAGGAGAGGAGTGTAGTTTGTGCTAAGAAATTTCTGAATTGAGTTGCTTCTTTCAGTGTGTAATATGACAGAAGAGTCTGTGTTCCTTTCCTGACCAAAAAAAAGACATTTGAAAGTGCCTGCTGTCGTGAGCCCAGTAGCAGTGTCATAAAGCTGCCTGAGCGTGCCACTGAAAGCCAATAGGCCTGAAACAGCAAAATGTCCAATTTTCCATAACAGTAAGTTGCAGCCCTGTACCTTACTGATACTGGAAGGGGGCTTCTTTCACATTCAGCTTTTTCTGCGGATATTGTTTTGGCGTGCAATTTCCGCTCAGTTACTATTTACAAGGCTAGGCGTCTGTTTGGTACTTAATTGTGATCAGCTGCTACTACAGAGATTTTTTCCCACTGTCACAGTAAGTGAACCTGAACAATCAGCTTTTCTTTAGGTACTGAAGGTGGTTTAGCATGTCTGTAGTGATTGACCCACTTGAAGTAAGAGAACAGATCATCTTATATGAAAGTAATCCTCTTTCTTTTATCCCTGCAAAGCTGGTGTCTACCTCAGTCACAGTAGTTCCTTCAATACTGCTACTGTATGCCCACCTTTATTTAATAGGTAGCCTTTGTACATACTTCTGATGCCTTTTTTTTTCTTTTTCAGAAAGCACAATTTTTAAATTCAGGATTTAAATTTAAAAATAAGTCTACAAGCTCTGCCATTTCTATGCACACACCCCCCCTCCCCCAAATATTCCCAGTTACATTCCCAAATTTTAGAATTTATAATCATTAGTTTATAAAATCTCTGTAAGATCTTCTGCTTGGTCTTAAGTAAGCCAGGCTGTAGAGCAAATTGGGGGCTACTGATTTCCATTACTCAGGAATGCCGCTCTTCATGGGTTGTCTTCCTAAAGGCAAGCTGTGATGAACTACCAGGCAGTGTAAAACATTAGGAAAGGAGCCTTCATCCCAGGTCTCTTCAAAGGGACATGCCAAATGCAGAGGTGTGTATTTGAGCTATACTGCTGCTGTTGCCTTCATAGTGACCAAAGGAGGGTAAGTGAGGAGAAGCAGGAGTGTGAGTTAAGTAGTGTGACCTCCAGCATTTCACCATCCTCATTGAAACTGGTAGTGTTAACTGTCTTCACAGGTAGGTACCTATATTGTATGTAAAAATACTAATCTATTCAGTGTTGGGATCTATCAGCACAGCTCTTCCAGGTGGGATGTGGTTCAGCTTTTAAGCTGAATTGCTACTTAAGATGTCTATAGTCTCACTAGCCTTTTTGCTTTGTGCCTTTAATCAGTTTAGAAACTTGTTTATTTCAGAGAAAATAGCAGCAGAAGTTATTCATGTGGTAGTTTATTAGCTATGTTAGCTGAGAAATGGCTCTGTAGAAGAACCATCCACTCAAGCAAACAAAGGAAATGCTAGCTGGCACATAGTACAGTATTTCTGGCATGTATTTACTTCAGAAATCACATTTCTAATGCATTTTTGCGTGTGACATTGGGCCAGTGTGCCTTCAACGCAAATTCCTTACCATTTTCAAAAAGCGCTGATGTTTGAATTCTGCAAGAATACAACCCTCCCTTTCTCAGACTGCATCCAAACTGTCCTTCATCAAACCTTTGGATTGCAAGTGGTTGAAGAAGATCTCCTTGGTGTTAAAACGCTTACTTAAAATAAAGAAACAAGTGCATCTGGAATAAACTCTGTGGGAGGAATCTGGGAACCAAAGTTACTCACAAGTGTAAGAAACTTTGCCCTGGACAATGTTGAGTTGAAATACAATAAACACATGACTCTTGAGTGTCCAGAAAAAGTTGCCATTTACTGAAAACAAGAAATTAATCTTTATACATTAGATCTAACAGTAACACTGAGTAAAAGGCAGAGGAGAAATGAACTTTGAAGTGAGAACTAAAGATCAGTAGAAAAATAACTTTGTGGAAGGTATAATATAACTATGGAAGACATCAATTGAAAACCAGATTTTTTCTTTTTAATCTATACATGGAACACAATAATAGCAGTTCAGGTAAAAGGAAGAGGAGAGGTCAGTTTTGAAATCAGAGCTGAAGTTACAATATCTTTGTTTATGGCTGCAGAATAAATTCAAATTCCCGAGAATCAAAATTCTCTGCCTAGAGAATTATTTGCTACCAGATTCCACAGCATTAACTGTTTTGGCTTGATCTATCTTGTTGGAGTAACTTATGGAGAGAATTAAGTGTTGAGACCCAAGCTATTCTGCACTGGTGATCTCTAGCCTTATGTTAATTCCAAAGTCTGCTTTTCCAGCTGCAGTGCAGAATGAACAGAACTTGGTGCAGCTGTCCCAGTACAGCAGTTTCTCAGGTCAGACTATGGCAAGGGGGAATGAAAAAAACCCATGCTTCTCTCACCTAGGAGCATTGGTGTCCAACACCACCCACATCTGTTGGGCTGGGCAGATACATCTCTGTGTCTAATCTGAGGCAACTTGCTAACCATCTTTCTGCATCTGCAGATACTGAAATACTTGGTCAGTCTTTCCCTTTGGTAGATGTTGGGTAACTTTATTCATTGACAGCTAGGAACAGGTTGACCGAATGTGAGTTTTGCACAACTTTCAGTACACTGAGAAGTATGGG
>JAOEHY010045885.1:3872-25949 GCA_025447955.1 Psilopsiagon aurifrons
CCCCCATCTATTTGTCAAACAGACTTCCAGTTACTAAACTTTAACTCACATTTCAGAGAAGCAGCTGCTGGTGATGAAGCAGTCTGAAAAGCCTTGCTTAGGTACATGAATAAGCACTGCAACACAGATTGACCTCATCAGCATGATTTTCCAGTTTCTTAAAGCCTGAACTGGAAGTAAATAGATTTCGTGACAACTACCACAGTTGTTTTTTTATTAACTTTATGAATGGTTGTTTCTTCAAATCCCAGAAAACTTTATTCCAGTAATGTACTTCTGTCAATATTCATCAGAAGGAAGCAGTAGGAAATAAAGAGAAAAATTATGTGTAATTTGACACTTCAGAAATTAGCTGCGTAAACTCTCTTGTTAGTAAAAGAAGAGAAATAGACAACCTGAAGGAAAATGTTTCCAACCATTTTTGACAGCTATTTTAGAGTGAAAAGGACAACCTTTTTCCTTTTGCTTACTGTCATGGAAACCTGACTGCAGCAGAAGCCCAGACAGCTACCCTAAATTACTCAATTAACTTTCTATGTGTCTTTTAACCACCTCCAAGGGTGGTGACTCCACCACTTCTGTAGACAGCCTATTCTAAACAAAACATTGTGCTTTTGAAATAAGAGCCATCTTTTTGTGTTCTATACTGTTATTTGATAAATAATAAAGCATATGTTGCCTAAGTTGAGATGATCTATGTATACACACACCATGACAAAGGTACAACACCATTTTATAAAGATTTTGCATAAGCACAAATGTTTCATCGCTTATGTATTCAGACGGCAGATTCACCACAAAAAACATGAAACGGGTCAAAAAGATTACATCTTCAATTCAACATAGGATATGTTTCCTAAGCTTAAGAGACACAAGTCACTTCAGTTACTCCTGGAAACAAGTCTTCATACTGAGGGTAATTTTAAAATATATACCAAATTCAATATTAAACTATTCAGATTAGTGGGAAAAAAGAATAAAATATTATTTGATTTATTTAAAGGGTTTGACTAGACTATCTCATTAGAATTAAGGGTTGTCACATCGCAGGCTAGCAATGAATTTAGTTAATATACAGTAAAAAGTCATTGCATTTGGAATTTAGCTGCTAGAGCTATAGATGAAGATGTAGAATTTGAAAATGCATCAGTAAAAACAAAGTCAGTTTGGAGAAGATATTTAAAACACCCAGTTGTTTTTCTGAAACAGTTATAGTGGTTTAAATGCTAATAATTTTGTTCTTAGCTATTTTCCACTGAAACACTGCAATACATTTTTAAACTGCCATACTGAAGAATATTAATGATGCAACAAATTGACTGGTTCTACAGAGATGTATCACGCTTTTTTATGAACATATTTAATTGCACATGTTTCTTAAGTTTCTAATTACAACCAGTACTAAAAGTGTCTAGATGCTTGAGGATGCATTTTTATATTTAAAAATTCCTCATTATTATTCCTTATACGGCAGATAGTTCACTAAGATATAATGATAGGATATTAAAGTGGAATAGAAATCTCATTATTAAAAGAGAAGCTTGTCTTAATATAAAGGAAAATAAAATAAATAACACTAAGTGGAATAATCACCTCTTCATTTGCTTTCACAAATCTCATTTTTATTATGAGCTAAATGTCAGAGTCATAAAAACATAAGTGGTGGCATGATCCCATCAGGAAGGTTTGTATCTGTTATCATACTGTATTAAACATTTTTTTTCCCAGAGATATTAATTAAAGCTAGTGAACTTTACTATGGGATCAAATTTCAAACATGTAGTTTAGCCCATCTGGGGGTGGACTGTTTATATTTTAAGAGTAAGATATGACTGCAGTCAAATAACATCTCTTCCTGTATTTTAACTCAGTATTAGGGCAGACACCAATTATGAAATTGTGCTGTCAGGTTAGACCTCTAAGGGCAGTCACACACTTCATGTTTTCAGTGGCAAATTGAATTTGACATTTAATTTGAAGCCCAGAATACTGTAATGTAAAACCTGCAGTATTAGTGATAAAACAGGAGGGCAGACATCCTGGCTACCTCTTTTAAATAGCCCTACCCACATTACCACTGCCTTCATTATTTTCTATGGGGATCTTTTTCCTGATCTTTAAAGGAAAATTCCGTGAAATGTCTAGAATCACAGTGACTCGCAACTAGAGCATTTCAGGTGCCTTTATAAATTCAAATAAGTGATACACTATAAATTTCATCTATACATGCTATACAGACATCCTGTTATTTTTGAGTTTTGAACTATCCTTATATACCATAAATACCAGTAGCTGGTGGTGCTGACACTTTCTCATTTATTTTTATTTTGAAAGATAATTTACTTTAAAGAAAGTGTACTAATAGTGGTTTCAAGCCTTTACGGACTGAAGATTCATTTCTTGCAGAGACTTCTGTGCAAGTTGGCAGCCCTTACTTTAATGCTCTTCAGAGTAAAATATCAGAATGCAGTACTTTTAAGAAGAAGAATTCCTCTTTGCTTGACAGAATAAGCAGATTTGGGGAGAAAAATGTCATAAAATGGAAGTGCAGAGGCTAGTTTGGTACAGATACAAATGGAATTAAAAATATTAAGACAGTTCCTTGTTCCTGTGAGCTGTAATCATACAGCAGCCATGAATTAAGCTGTGAAATGAGTACTAGCTCAGAATCAGTCTCGGAGGCTGGCTCTAGTTGTAGAATGAGTTGCCCAGGGAAGCTGTGAATGCTCCATTGCTGGCGGTGTTCAAGGCCAGGTTGGACAGAGCCTTGGGTGACATGGTTTAGAGTGACTTGTCCCTGTCCATGGCAGGGGGGTTGGAACTAAATGATCTTAAGGTCCTAACTATGCTGTGATTCTATGATTCTAATACTACATTAACTAACAATGGATCTCAGTGTTATGGAATATTTGTACACAAAATCCAGACCAAATAGGACCATATTTCTCTGGAATTATCCACCCCACACAACACATTCATATCTAACTCAGCATAACATTAATTTTGAATAAACTGGCACTATCTGATATACATTAAAGTCTGCAAGACCATGTTATTTCCTATTTCTTTTCTACCATTTCTGTATTCTGGTTCAAGTGGCTACAGTGGGTTTTGTATAATTTTTGTATCGTTGGTATCCTAAACCAGAATTTACTGTCATGAAGATCAATAGCTTTAGCACTTCTTTCAGAGAACCATTTCTCTAATTATACTGAGAAGTTGCCACAGTTCTCTAAGGAGAACTGGAAGGATATCTCCTGATTTCTTTTTCCTCATTCTTTTTTTTTATTTCTGAAATAGTTTCTGAAATTGTTCCATAATGTAAAATTAATGTACAATTCCTGGAATAATAGTTTTTGGAATAATTTACTTTTATTTCAGAGAGCAATGTCACTGTGTTAACAGCACTTATTTCCATTGATCTCCACCAGTTCTTTTCCTTTTAGAACTTGCCTTGTAAAAATGTGTCACTTTTGTTTAGCTTGTGAACTCAGGCTGGTGGTAGGCTGTTCATCAGGCAAAAATCAGCTGGTTAAATGCAAGTCTGGTGCTACTGGATGCTCTGGTACATACTGGACAAATGCTGGCGAGTCCTATTAATTACCCAGAGTTACCCAGAGAAGTATCTATCTGTGCAGAGTTTTTAGTCACTTGTTTGGTAGGGAGCAAAGTATCAGGCCCATCACTGCACCTACTTAAGATGATTTTCTGTACTTGTGAAAGGTATGTTGAATGATGCTTGCTTTTAAAGTTTAGCCTTTTTCTTGCAAGAGACAGAAACCCCTTGGCACAGTCCTGATTAGTGGTTGCATGGGAACCAAGGTGGAAGAGAGGTATGCATTGAATGTGCTTTTCTTCCCTCACTGATAATTGGTTGGAATCATGCTTTACAATTCAATTTCTAACCCCTCCTGCCAAACAAGAATAGCTGGATGGCTAATGGACAGAGTGACACTTATATCCGAAAATGAATGCTGTCTCAGGATGCCTTGTCATCTTCTTGCTCTTCACTAGAGGTTTCATGCAAAGCAGCACAGGGAGAGAAGATGCCAAGAGGACACAGATTATGTAAAATAAGCTCTTAAAAATAGTCTGGTAATGCCTGTTGTTAACTGTGATGTTATACTTTCTATTCTTCTTGAGTGTTCCCTTAGATTCTAGTTATAAGAGTTTATCCATAAAAAAATTAATATAGTCTGTCTATACAGCTTAGAATTGTGACAGGTCCTACTTTAAAAATATCTGAGCAATTGGAAAGAGAGCATAATCCCTGTAATATTCACGCATTTTCTTTCTATTTTCCACATTATGTTGAAATAGTTAAAAGATAATGAAAGAATGAGGATGTAGTTAAGTATGATTGTGTAAATTACTATGGCAAAAGAGGAGGTATGTATTGTCCTTGCTTTGAACCTTGTTTCTAGGTGCGAATAGCATATTACTTGCAGTCTTTCTATTTACGGGACTCCTTGGCTCCATAAGGTTACCTATTAAAGGGCCAAATCTTTATATTACTTAAAGTAATAAATGAAAAAAATAATTAAATTAATCTGGTTTTAAATTGAACTGATTTTCTAAATTGAACCAGACTTAAACAAGGACAAAGGGACATTAGAAATATGATAATGTAGCTAATTATAGAGGAAAGCAGTCATGTGATAGCTTGGCCTATTTCCAGTAAATTGAGAGAGATCCTTCACTTCAGCGCTGAACAGCTTTTCAAAGTCCAAAGCTAAAAACATGAGAGAGTTCAAAACAAATGGCTAGGAAAATCTTATGTATAACACTTCCTTCTTTTTTTTTTTTTTTTTTTTCCAGTACGGAAGACTTCATAATGCGCACAGTGGGGAAAAAAACAACCCTAACCTGAAATTATTGCCACTTGCTTTATCATGCCTCCATTTACATCTTGTTAGTATTTCAGAAAATTTAGCTCGTAGAAGTGCAATTAAAAAGAATTTCAGTTTCAACTTTAGACTTAGATGTGCAGGTATCTTCTGACAATTTTTTCATTATGAAGGTAGACATTAGGAAACCAAACTAGGCTACGCTCATTCAAAGTGCTTAAAACAGTTGTGCAGACATAAAAAAAATAGTTAATACAAACATTACAGGTAAAAGTGGATATTGTAATCTGATTTGAACTTATTTGCATAAGCTACAGGGTGGAGAATGTTTCCTGTACCAGTGAAGACTCATGACCTTCAGAAAAGACATAGTGCACCAATATTATGATTAATTAAATTATGATTTAATTAATCCATTTAGTAAAATAATTAATTTCCTCACTATAGTCTTTGGTCATAAACAAATTGGGGTGAGGGGAAGTTTGGTAAGAGGAGGCAGCAGCTGATGAGAAATGTAGAGCATGGTTTCTTAGCTTTCCAGAGATGGCAGAAGATGGACATTCCTTCACATCCCTCCACTCTGTATCAACAAAATTGAGTCTGACTATTCTGAGATATGGCGGACAGAGGGAAAGAACCTTCCCCTCCTCCTGATGATCTGAGGACACTAAACATAGCAGAAGTGCCACAGTTTCAAGGAGGATCAGCCAGTATTTTCAGTGTTGCAGAAAAGGCAATGAATAAGAAAAACAAAATAACCCTATGAGGTGAATTCAGTGAAGAGGACATTACACAATAAAAGTAACCTATCAGAGAACCAGTGTTTACTTTCATTATTTTTTATTTTAATTTACTGATCTTTTTCAGCTGTTCCTTTACAATGTATATTGTATGTCCCCATCAATGCCCTATTAAAGACAGATCGTTGCACTCTGCCCCCAAATAATTTCTGCTTTCATAGCAGAAGCAGATTAAATAATACAAATCCAAAAATAAATCTGCTGTATCTCACATTCCTATACACACCACTGTAGCACATCTTGCCTCCAACTGTCCTTGTCCACTTGCCTTTACGGGTTAACCTTGCCCTTGTCCGTTTGCATATACTAGAAACTGAATGAAGCATGCGTTGTCTCACTGTTTAGTATCTCTGTCTTTTTATCCTTCCACAAAGAAAACATCAAATTTGGAGAAATTCTTTTCTCCCTCATGAATGCTCAATTTTTGTCATTCCCCATCACCAATTCAAAAAGACAGAAATAAATTTAAAAAAAAAAATAGAAAAAAGAAAAATAGATCAGTCACACCTTTCTGTGGGCATTTTTATCAAAGCCTCCCTCTCAGATAATCAAGGACAGGACTGAAAATTCTCTCTAGCGCACTATTTCCTGCTGTTGCCTCAGCTAATTTCTCTTGGCTACTGCCCACTAACAACAACTCCAAACAACCACTGGCAACAACAGCTTCCAAGCTGACAAAATCAATTTTCATTTTGGATAATATTTATGAGAACAATAATGCCCCTTCTTAACCTTTGTCTGTCAAAGATAAATGAGATTATTTCACTGTTCATACAATTCTAAGGTGGAGACCTTTTGACAATGCAATAGGAAACGTAACACATTGTTTCAGATATACAGTGCAATAACACAATAATTACAAATGCCTAATGTGCAGTCTTTTACAGCTTGGTTTATACAGTAGTTTAAAATCAGGTACATAGATACATTAATTTAAATCTTACCTTATTGTCTTACACACTGAAAAATTTAACGTGGAAAGACTTTTATCAGACCTAAACATTTCAGATTAATGTTCAGATGATCACCTAATATGACTTTTATAAAAATATTATATTTCGTAGAAATAAAAATGTTTTTTCTTCTAGTTTTACTATTTTTTACCTAAAAAGTAAAGATAGCAAAACTATTGGGTTTGGATTTTCTTTGGTTTATGGTTTGTTGGGATTTTTTTCCCCCAAATTTAGGCTTTTATGGAAAATAAAGCTATAAATGTTATTTTTGTGTTGTATGCCACAAAGAAATTTGAGACTTATATCAAGAATAGCCTTAAGACTTGAATCTTATTTTTAAAGTTAAACACATTGCTTTAAATTTCTAAAAATTCCATGATACAAAGACTTCCCAGAAATTTTTGCATGGTCCTTTAAAAACATAATTAATGTACTAAAAAAGCAGTATTTGTATGTACAGAATATGTGTAACATATTCTACCTACTAATTTGAAGTAATGAGCCAGAAGACTAAAAAGAATTTGTTTATTAAAGAACAGAGAATATCACGTGCAAGTAAAAATATGTCTTTTCATATATCTGAAGTTACTCATACATTTTACTTTTTACGGGCAAACTTTTCACATAGGTATGTAAACTTAAAATATTGCAAAGATTAAGAGAAGCTTAAAGATAAATGATGTATTTGAATACTTAGCTGTACATCAGTGTTTGGCATATTGAATTGCAAAGTAAACAGTAGGTAATTCAGGAAGGCATCAGCATGAAAACAGCATAAGAAGCAAGAAAACAAGAAATATGCCACTATAAAAGAAGGCTCTTAAGCCACAATTGCTCAACTTTGAACCTTATGTACCCTTAATAGAGGTTCAACTGAGAAGTTATGACCTTCAACTAAGTAAATTCCTCTGTCTACCTGCTTAGCCTTTTTGAAAATTATACAGAATGAATTAAAGAGATTACATCACTCATCTTTCTCCTTCAGGAACAATCTTAATTACAAAAGAGAGTCCATAGAAAGTCACTGGATATGTTTATCACTTTCTGGGTATACCTCATGACAGTTGTAAGCCTGTTGCCTTTAAGATATTGTTATTTTCTACCTTGTTTGCAAGATATAAATCTTTTTATGAAACACATCAATATTGCTGATGTTATTTCCACTTTTAACAAAACACAGCTGTTCAAACACAGATTTTACTCTGAGCCTACAATTTTTGGTTGTTGTAGCTACTGAAAATATGGGTGGACTATAACAAATTTTCTTAATACTAAATTAAGTAACATGCAGAGAGAGAAATTTAACTTAAACAAGAAGCTTTAGAATAATTAATTCTTCAGCCGGTACAAATTCATTTGCACAAATACATAGTTCTTTCCTTTAAAAATAAAACTTATTTTAGCTTGGTAATTTTCCAAGAGGAATTAATCCAACATAATTTCAGTTAAAGTTGCCTATTGAAGAGCTTCCACAAAGCTGTATAATGTAGTTCAAACAAAATTAACTCTGTGAAATATACAAAGCAGCTGTAATAATTAGTGATAACAAGGACATATATAGTCTAAATTTAATTGGATACTGTGTGGCTATTTGGCCATATCATGATTAGGTTTTGTAATCAGTGTGATGATCACCAGAGTTTTGAATGCTAGCACTCCAACTAACACAAATAACTTTTTCTGTTTCGTGTGTTTAGTCTTACCAGAAGCTGAACTGGGCTTGCTCTTCCTACATAAAAAATTAGGAGACTATCTATTTCTCTGTTGGTTTTTAGACTTTATAGATACATCCTTCTAAAGAGATACAATATAGTTAATGGAACTGTTATAAAAAAGGGTTAAAATAAAACAAATCATGACCTAAATAATTTCACCAGACAATCCAAGTTAAATTATACAAGTAATCCAGTAAAAATCATACAAAGACCTCTGTGCGGTAGGGGAAAAAAAGGAATAAATTCAAATGACAGGAGAGATGAAGTATTTCACTGGGCGCCAGATCCAAATCGTCCTTCTTCTTTGAAGCTTGCTTTTAATAACTAAATCAGATAATTTACTTATTTATGAATAAAATATCATAACAATCCTCAAGAAAATATTGTATTGATTATCTTCATTAACACCGAGTGCTTCCAAACTGCCATTAAAATGCATTTTAAAGTATGTGAGAGACAGGAAGTAATATTTTGTTAACTATCTTAACTACCTACTCACACCACCATGTCTGAGCAGTATCTTTTCTGTTAAGAATCATAGAATGGCTTGGGCTGGAAGGGACCTTAAAGATCATCTAGTTCAACCATGCTGCCATGGGCAGGGACAGCTTCCACTAGACCAGGCTGCTCAAAGCCTCATCCAGCCTGGAGAGAATACCAAGGCTTTTCTTCATATTGGGTCAAAACAAACTCTTGCTGAAAAAAATTCAAGCCTTAATTTAAAATTAGTATTTCCTTGGGTGGCTGTCTAGCTTTCCTACTTCTTTCTCACAAACCCTAAGATTTTCTCCATTTTGTCAAATACACCAGTTTTATTTTTCCTCTCAACAGGGAGTGTTTTAGGACACAATAAGCTTTACCAGTTTTCTGGCTGCTTTGGCCAGGTATCCTCATTCTGAACCAGAAGCAAGTCTAATTTGGGCATCTCCTCATCCTCACTAACTACAATAAGGTCTTCCTTATTCCTACGAAAAACTGATTCCTTCTACTGACCACAGCATCACAAGCTCCTACTTTGAAAAGCATTTCATAAACCATGTACCTCAACAGGAACATTTAAAGAGAAACAAATCAAAATAGCCATTAAAAAGAAATCATAATGTTCTCCTGTATTCTGTTCTTATTAGTATGTTAATTTGTTGGGTTTTTTTGTTGGGTTGTTTTTCTCCCCCTAATTAAGAGAATCCGTGGGGAGTTAAGGATAGATTTTGCAATCCATGTCATTGTTGTTTTTGACCTTTTTTCTCTCTGCTTATCCTTCAGCAATAAATTATTGAAACTACAGAGAGATGAAAATCTCATTAGATCAGGATAGCATAAGGAAATAAAGGGAATCTGAAAAGGCTGTACTAAAATAAAACAAAGCAACTTCAAATGCTATTTTTGCCTACAGTTTTATGTGGGCTTTTGTCACCAAAAAGCATGAGGAGACCAGTCGCAAATACAGTTTCTGGAAGGAAACAAAACCAGAAGTGATGAATCTTGAGCACTTCTGTCCACCACTGTGGAGTCACAGACAGTAAAAGTTTTTTTAAGTGCTGTCTGTGAACAGCTACTTCTCCTACACATCTTCCACTGCAGGACTTCAAACACCAGCAACAGCAGCTGGCAGCAGCTGCATGTGTACCCTGGGAAACCTGTTGACGATGTCGCATTAACTACCATTAGCAGAACTGCAGATGATTCTGTCCTTTTAAGCAAACTCTCAGTGGAGGGCTGAATTTTAACTTAAGAAAATTCTATCTCAAATGGAGATAATATTAGATTATATATTAAAGGGTCAAGAAAAATAATTTCTTTACTGCACTATGATATAAACATTCTAGGTTTCACAATCTGGTTATGAAAATAAACACTGAGCAGCCACCTACATAAATGGACCCCACTGCATAATTAGCATTGCAGAAGCGTAGTCAGCACCAACTTACAGCATTATATTTAAACTGAACATTTCTAATACATCTTCAATACACTAACAAGGCACATTCTTTTCTCTCTGAAGAATCAGAAATGGCTGTATGGATTTTCCTCAAGGGCTAGATACACTTCTCTGATAGCAAGTTTGAGAAGCTGCAGTCCATCATCAGTTTCTAGGAAAGTTAAAAAATACTGAAAATCCTAAGATGAAACAAAAAATATTGCTCAGCAGCCTTAAAGAGGGAACAACAGCAAAAAACTTGAGATAATTGCATCTTCAGTCTAGTAAGAGACATAAAGCATAGATCCAGAATCTAAACACACTATTTAACCCTTAATTTATGTATCCAACCATAGAAGTTAGATTTTGCTCTGAAATTAGGTTACCAGATGAGGATAATTTGCAAATGCTAAAAAGCCTACTGCAGCTAGAAAAGCTAGATGACTGTTACCAGAACTAGACTATTTACTATTATAAACTTGGTACAGATAATGCATAGGAAAATATTTATTGGAAAGCTGTCTTAGATGGAGAACTTTCCAAATGGAAAGAGAAAGTCCTCATTTTTGCAGTTATGACTAACCAGGACTTTTTATTTTTATCCAGGACTTTTTATTTTTATATTGTCAAAGAAGAATAAGACAAATCTATCTGAAAAATGAAACAAACAAACAAAAAAATTAAAAAGCTAGATGGTTTTTTTTTGAAAGTCTGTTAGCACAAATAACCAAAACCCAGGGGAGTTTGAAACGAGGAACGTCAAATAATCTGCTACAGCTAAGAGTCACCAGGAGAAAGAATTAATTTTTTTACATTTAGATCAATGGTGTTTTCATATTATTTTTAATCAAGGAAAATTAGTTCTTGATTACTAAAAGTTCAAAAAAATGAACAATTAAAACATAGAATGTCACTGTTGAAGGTTATTGTAATGAATTAATTTTTTGTCATGGAAGTTTGGGATTTTATTAATCTGGCAATTAATGTATCATTTCATTTTACTGCATTCACAATTAAGTACTGACATATCTACCATTTAAGCATCAGCAGTTGTGTTCCTCTTATGGTTAGGATGTCAACTGTCAAGATTAAAAATGCACCCAAAAAGTGTAATCATTTATTTTGTCAGATTTCTAAATATTGTAAAACAGAACCATGTTCAAATACCAAGTTTCCTGGTAAGGCAAGATGGAGACAGCAGAACCTGCAGAACTTATTATTAACTGGAGTTTCCAACAAGTGTGAAAATACACGTTTGATAATAACCAAACTTTCTCATTTGATAGTTCATTCTTTTTTCTTGTCAACATTACATGCTCAGTTCTCCAGTGTTTATGACCTATACATGCTTTGCAAGGTCCATGGGTTTATTATTACTATTATTTGAGACGTGGAAATCCCAGAGAAAGTGCTGAATAGTTGTTTGGTTGCTGCTGAGAGTGAAATGATAAGGAAAACAAAAATTTCTTATACTTTACTAATATAAATACGCCATGCCAACAATTGTCAGCAGGAAGCCTTAAGAATGCAGGCTGCCAAAGGAGAACTTGATTTTGCTCTTCCTTTTGGAATATCTGTCAGCTTAAAAAGTCAGTTGAAAACTAAACTTAGCCTTCTAAACTGATTTCTGAACTCATAATAAGAAAAGTCAAATGAAATATTTTCCTACTCCATTCTATCAGCTATCAGCTTATTTTTTTAAGTGATTACTTAAGTTATATTAACTTTTTGATATAAAGATAATTACATGAAGACATTTATGTTCCTTTAAACCATTTTTATCTTGCACAAGAGTCATATTTTTCCCTGAGAAAGGAGTGAATTTAGAATTTCAGCTAGAATGATATCAAACACATTTCAAGCAATAAAATGAATTGTATGAATTGTAGGTTTTACGTCACTCAAGATTATCACAACTACAGGCAGAGGCAATGCTTCCCTGGAAACATGAAATTTAAGTGCTGTAGCCATGCAAGCAATTGGAATCATGGACAGTTGTAGTGCACAACTGACAAGCACTTTGTGTCAGAACAATGAGCAAGATGCCTGGTAGTATATCAAAACATCGTCCAATGTACACAGAAGTTCTGTATCATAAACATGCAGAGCAGCAATTTTTCAAACATGGCATTACAAGGCACATAACCTGCACTGAATGGAGGGTTTCTGTGTGTGTTTAGTAAAGGAATATCACAATTAATTAATTTGTAATGCATAATATGAGGTGCCACATAATAAGAGAACACAGGATGTATGACTTAAAGGGTTATAGGATGCATGACTTTAAGGATTATAGGATGCAAAAAGGACAAAGAGTCCCTCTCCAGCATTCTTGTAGGTTCCCTGTAAGTCCTGGAGGCTGCCATAAAGAGACACCTTGATCATTCTTTTTATTTCCTTATTTTGTCTTATAGCTTATATAGCTTATATTCATTCCAGAATAATCTCTTGAATTCTCTTTAATATGTAGGTAGCAGTACAGTCCAAAAAAATAAATAAACCTTCATTAAGTCCCCATCTGTTTTCTCGATCTCCAGAGGGTTAAACTTGAAAACTAGGTAGGTTTTGCTGTCCTATTTACAGTCATCAAGTCCTCTCCTCTCTTTACTATTTGACAAAAGGAAAAGGTGCATTCACTTTAATCAGAGTAAAGTGTGTGCCCATTTCTAGAACTACACATTCTATTTAAAAAGAGTGAAACCCACGAACTAATATATTTATATGCACACATATCTCCAATTTCAGGTTTCAAAAAGAAACAAGCAAAAAAAGCTGTTGTTCTTGACATTTCCTATATGCACAGAAATTTTGGACAAAGGTACAATGAAAAGACAATGAAGCTGGCAAATCAATGAAAATGTAAGAGACCTGAATATCATAGACTCTGATTTTGGGGTCTTTCGCATAATGAAACTTTAAAAGTTTAAAGCCATGGTTCTTTCAAATTAAAACCTATTCTTTTTACAAAGAGAGATTTCTATGATGACTTAGACACAGAAAAAAGTTGAACTGATTTAATGAAGAAACTGCTTATTTTTCAGAGAAATTATTACTTTTGTCTTAATACTTTAAACCTCGAATTACTTACCTCATGGAGGATTGTATAGCCTCCCAATGATTTTGTATTCGCACTGTGATCCAGCAATACAGGCTAGCAAATTCTAACATTGGTAGTGGCACAATGCTACAGCAAGAACTTCATAATGAGGTTGGATCTTGAGTAAATACACCTACCCTTTCATAAGTTTCTGATGTGGAAGTCTTAACATTTAAAATTACTCCTCAGGCAACTTCCACTATTATCGCTATGTAGTAGCTTTTGCAAAAGGATAATCTAATTTTTCTGTCCACAATTTTGCATCTAACAGGCAGTCACACAATTAATCCATGTACCTTGTATGAACTTTCCTCAAACTGTATGAAATTGAATTCTTGATCCAAAATAAGAGCTCCCAATGAAGTTGCTTAGATCAGACAGAATTCAAAAATAGATTTGACAGACTTCATCCTGTACTTTTTGGTTCCCTCTACAGTATACTGAACAATTCTCACTTGCCCTGCAGTAGCTCAGAGAAGGCTGGAGGTGAGCTGGGGCAGAACAAAGGAGTTGAGTGCTAATGTCAGGTTTTACAGATGCCCTCATTTTCTAAAGGACTGCTAGTAGGTAACACTGAAAGCTATCACAGCAAAAGGTACGGAAATAGCTAACTTCAGAAAATTCCAGTGTGCAGGAATAGGATTTCCTTATGGGGTTTTTTTTCAGGCTTTTACACAGTAAAATTCAAACAGCAACATAAGGAGTGTTGATTGCTTTTCCCTGAAACTGCCAATTTCCTCAGATCTGAAATTTCCATGTCAAAGCCTTGCATTAAAGGTCAGACCTAGTCTTTATTATTCACTCATCAAACTGTGATGGGAAGCAAATTACTCTGAGTCCTCTAGAACTTCTTTTGACTTTTAGAAGTAGCAGCATAGTAGTTCTGCTTTAAAAACTGGGCTTGTCTCAGCAAACGGCTTTAGAGGTGCCATGAGGAATGCTTTTACTTTCATCACTGAGACATGGAAAATCATTTGGAAAGTTCTCTAAGTGGCTCAAATGGCTTATTGCCTACAGCATCTGCAAAGGCATTGATAAGAACAATGCCTAAGTTAAAGTGGCATTACTGTATATGAGAGGTTTTACTGAGTTGCACATGGTTAACAAGCAGCCTGACAAAATGGGAGCACAAATGCCTTTTTGATATGTGGCAGGGATGGAAAACGTTTCTTCTGACTGGCATCAGTCCAAATATTAATTACTTCCAGAGAATAACTTTATGATTGTAATAGGCTCAATGCACAAAAGCTATCCTGCAACTTATGATTTTGGGAGGGAGAGGAGTACTGGGGTAAAAAGTCAAGCAACGGCTACAGAAACTCATATATGCTTTCCTGCCTGTTTATAGAGCTGTAAATCTCTTTTTTAAGCATGCATGCAAGCAACACCCCTCCCCCCCCACACATAATCTCTACGAGTTATCCAGTCTCCAAATATTGTTACTCTATCTTGTACATGAAAAAAAATATAAATAGTTATACTACACTGTCAACGCTACAAATTTTTTGTCTCTTAAGGGGAATTGAGGGTATAATCATGTATGATTTGGCCTCTTCTGAAACTTACTGTTTGTCAAGTGACTTCATGGTGTTAGATCCTAGGACTCAAGATAATGAAGAATGCTAGTTTATATTGAAGCAATGTCTTTCAATTAAGCAAAAGGGAAAACAGTTCGGAGTACACCCATCATGACTAGATGTTTTCTATAAATAGCTATGATTCAGAGCTAAAAATCTTTCATTTTTAGTTGCACTTTACAACCTGGTATAAAAGAAATGTAAAATGGAAATAAAATTCCTTTACTTGCTTAGGTTAGTCTATATTTTTACTGCTTTTTCCACTAAGTCAGTTGTAGGTACTAACCCCATTGAATTAACTGCAATGGAAAATGAGTTAATGCTATATATGTCAATTCCTTATAATAGTAAAGCTAAAGAGTAAATCACAGAAACACTTCCAAGGACAGAGAATAATTAACCAAACCTTAGAAGAGTTAACACTATGCTGTTATTGCTTTCATGTCTAAAGATAAAAGAACTGTTTCCTTTACACATCCGTCTCCTGCAGATTTCAGTTTTCTTTTCACAAGCTGAAATGAAAGTTGACAGTGTTAAACTTACAAATCCACTAATGTATGCATATGACTGCTGTTCTAAGGGTGACTTTGGCCCTTAAATATTTGTAGGTTTTCCAAGATGTTAATGTTTTTAAAATTTTCCTAGTAATGAAAAATTATTCCTGGAAGGAACCCAATGTGTATTTTGGTGATGAACAAACAGAATTCAACTGGATAGTGACAGAACTTTCTGATTTTTATCCAAAGCACCTTCCTGAGAACTGAAGGATTCTGATAGTCAACTTCATCAAAGCATTTGATTACTAGTACAAACATTCATGCACAGCAATTTTTGTAATGACTCTCTGAAAAAAAATAAAGATTAACATTTTCAGCTACCTGAAAGAAGCATTGGGCTGTGTTTATTTGATAACTGCCTGAAATAAATAATGTACAAGACAAAATCCATATTATATGCATTGGTTTAGGACTTGTATTCTCACTTTGTGGGGGTGGGAAATTACTGTTAGGACTACAGAGATGGTGTCATTCTTGACACCTTCTATAAGCTAGTAGCTATCGAAAAATAACTGTCCACCTACCTGCCAGCTTGTTATTTAAACACTTAAAATTAATTCCTCTATTTGCTGTTGCAGAACAGTTGCTTCAGAGACTAAATCTTTTCTTAAACATAAGTGACAACTTTAGGAATAAGGTAATGTTCTCCTTAAAGAAGATTCAGGATCCATGCTAGAACTAAGAACCATAAAACCATTGATCAATAAACTTGAGTCTTTTACTACAGGATTTTTAGTGTTGGAGCACACACTAAGAGAATGTTTTGTTCAAGGAACACAAAGGTTTTATAATGTCCATATGAATAAAATCTTCATATTATCCAGCAGGCATTCTAAAAACAAGAACTGACCAAGGCATTGTTCAGTATTACAAATGAAGCAATACTTAAGGTGAGTAATTTCTGTCTGTTAGACTATGAATAGAATCACAGATTCACAGAACGACTGAGGTTGGAAAGGATTGCCTAGGTCGTGTAGTCCAACCTCCCTGCCCAAGCATGGTCGCCTAGAGCACATTTCCAACGACAGTGTCCAGATGGCTCTTGTATACCTCCAGGAGACTCTACCGGGTGAGCCCTACTTAGCAACAACTAAATAGCAGGGTGTTATCAGCATTATTCCCAGACTAAATCCAAACCACAGCACTGTATGAGCTACTATAAAGAAAAGTATCTCAGGTGGAAACAGTACAAAACTTTGAAATAAATATTTTAAAATACAGTTATATCTGAAAGTTGAAAATGTAGATTCCTTTTATTGCAGGATAAGAAACACCTTCCTAGAGCTACTAATATGTGGTGAACTGTCATCTTTCAGTGGCAGAGGTTTTATTTAAAACATAATCTAAGATGCCTCTCAGATATTAAATCCTTGTAAGAATGGAAAAAAAAGTCACATTGCTTTCAGATAAATACAAATATTATTAGAATAAAAGAAAATAAGATTATAGCACTTGATAACACAGACACACTTTGCAGTGATTTGTAGTGGAATTACTTTTTCTCAATGTATTTGAAAATGTGATTATTATTAAACCTAACACATCTGTTGTGGTTTAAGCCCAGCTGTAACTCGGAAAAATCACACAGTCTCTGGAGTCTCCCCTCCTCTTCCTCCCCCTAGCTCCCTGAGGGATGGAGAGGAGAATTGAAGCACGTTACTTCCATAGGTTGAGATAAGAACAGTCCAGTACCTAAGGTATAACACAAACTACTGCTGCTACCACCAATAATAATAATGACAAGGGAAATACAAGGGAAGAGAATACAACCACTCACCACCTATACCCAGCCTGACTGAGCAGCGATCTAACTCTTCTGGGTTCCTGCCCCCAGTTTTTACATCCTGGGCATGATGTGCTGTGGCATGGCATACCTCTTTGGCTAGTTTGGATCAGGGGTCCTGTCTCTGCTTCCTCCCGGCTTCCCCTCGTCCCTGGCAGAGCATGAGACTCATCAAGTCCTTCCTTGGTCAGGGAAAACATTACTGCAACAACTAAAAACATCGGTGTTATCAGCTCTGTTTCCAGGCCAAAAGTCAAAAACAGAGCACTGCAACAGCTACTAAGAAGGAGAAAAAATGACTGCTACTGCTGAACACAGGACAATGTCTATGATATTATTATCATGCTAAACTAGAAGTTTCTATTGTCTAAGAACTTTCTTGAGATATATGCTAGAAGCATAAATTAAGGAATTGTGTTTCAGATAAAGACCTATCAAACAACAGTCTAGAAACACAGCATCACGTCTACATGAAATATGTCTGCACAGGCAGGTGATGATGGATAGGAATTTGGTCTATGCACGCCAAGCAGAAAAGCAGCATGAACTTATGGCTTCTAGATTAGAGTCAACTCATGACTTTGTGTTTATCTCAAATATCCATAGGTATATTAAAAGTGGGATTATGCCTAACACAAGTTAATATCAGAGTAGGTATTTCTGTTTTACTGAGAGTATAGCTAGCCACGTGAAACTGTGTGGCGTGCTTTGGGAAGTTTGCATTATTATGTAGGAAACCTACGAATGAATGAGCTTTGGCTCTGCAGGGGTTTGTACTGTATTGGTCCAGTTTTACTGTATTTAACAATTTCATTTCCAATGCTGTTATCTCACTACAGATGTGGGAGAAGCATGTGCACAAAACTCTGCAATATCTTTATGAAACACATCACAGACAGGAAGAATAGCTCTGGAAATTGTCATTTTAGTTCCCTTAATCACTACCTCCAGATTCTAAACATGAAAACATGATTTTATCTTCTAATGTAACTTATAGACATACAAAGTAACATGAAATAATTCTAAAGTCCCTCCTTAGACAGGCAGTGCCACATAACTGCCTCCATATCCAGACATTTTAAGCCTGTCACTTCCCTCAAAGACATTTTTTCATCACACACCATGTTATGCTATCAATATAGACGTGTCACAACAAAAAGTTTGCAGAGGCAGAGCCTTAGAAGAAGAGGAAACATAAGACAAAATCAATAAAACAAATCAGACCCACAGTATTGTTCATCCGATTCCTGCATATATTTTGTTTACCAAGCCCTCAGCAGTATTTTACTGTAAACTATTTTTCTGCAATTGCTCGAGTGTACTACATGAAGTGTTCAAAAACTAGATCTAGTGCCAAAACTTAAAGGGTGTATGAGTCTTGCTTCTTCACTGGGGCAAAAGGGGAAGGAAAAATATGAGGACTGCACCCCATGGAAGATACCCACACTGGAGCAGTGTTGTTCTTATTTCTCATTATCCTACTCGCTTATTAACTGGCAATAAATGAAATTAATTTTTCTCACATCCAGTCTGTCTTGCCCATGACTGGAACTGGTAACTGATCTCTCCCTGTTCTTGTCTCGATCCAAGAGATTTTCATTTTATTTTGCCCCCACACATCTTGATGAGGAGGGAAGTGATAGAGTGGTTTGGTGGGCACCTAGTGGCCAGCCAAGGTCTACCACCCATTTGCAAATTGATTGTATATGAAAATAAGGATGAATGCTAAGGAAAAAAATATAAAAAACCCTGCTTTCCCATTAAGGTTACAACAGTGTTTCCTATGAATGACAATTGCTTTAATTAAAAATTCACAATTAAATACATAAGTCTCATCTAAAAGAGTAATCAACAGCAGAAGCTTAAGAGGGCTTCAGAGCAGGGTATGACAAGAGTGGTCTCAAACCTGGTGTGCAAAATTAAGGTAATGGTTGTCTTCTGCAAGCAACAAACAGTACTAACATTTCTAAGCACCAGGGTAGATGACTAAGGAGAAGATCTAAAATACATTTAAATTGAACATGACACAGATCAAAGCCAAGATCAAGAACAAAATATATCAGGAGTATACTGTAACTTAAAGAAAGTTAATTAGCTGCCTATACTGATCTCTGGAGTAAGCACTCTTAAACGCATGCTCCTATAGCATTAGATGATGCTTTCTCTTTCTAGATATACTATTCTAGATACACTTGCTGTGGACATCTCCAGTATCAATGGCGACTCCCATATTTTGATTTTAAAAAATGTATAAGATTTCACTACCACAAAAGCTACTTGTTTTAATGTGCAGAAAGTGCAGCTGTCTAGAACAGAAGAAATCCGTGCTTGTCTCCTGATGCAGAAAAGTAACATGACAGTAAAAGGATTAAGTCACTGACATGAATCACCAGTATTTTTGGCATGATGTTTCAGGCTAAAATTAATTTTATAAAAAAAAAAAAAAAAAAAAACCAAACCAAATCACACAAACTCTCCCCCTTATCAGGTCTGTTTTTAAAATAGGCATCTAGAGATAGCTCAACTCATGTTTTCAATCAAATCCCTCCCTAAAGTGATACATCTCTTTAGCTTACTTTTCACAGTTAGCTTTAGCTTGCAAACATTAGCTGAAATAGCCTTTTAGCTCCATGTAGGAGGCATGGAGCTAAAAGTAACAATGCATGTTTGATGCTTGAAAAGCATTACAGGATAGTGGCTACATACAGGAAAAAATAAACTTGCTAGCTGCCACTCTATTCCCTGCTTATGTGCACTGAGGCCACAATGACCCAAATTTGTTCTCAGGAAAATGATGAATATTTGCTTCACTACAATAAATCAATCCCAAAAGCTGATGAAATACATTGGTATGAATTTGTCATACTATCTGTTTGGTCTGCTTACTAACTGCAAAATTTTCAGCAGCTTTAGCACTAGATTACTAGGACCTGGTAAGTCATATGACTCCTCTTGTCCGTACATTTGCCTGAAGTGTAGATATTGAATCAAAAAGCACAAAACTTTCCCTTTCTTTACAGTTAACACTTTTTTTTTGTACGAGCATGAACCTCAATATTGTGTGTTTGCTCCAGATGGATTATGCATTCAGTTTGGAAATTATGCTTATGATAATTTTTTCCATTAAATTCTACCTGATTAGGTATACAAAAAAGCTTTAAGACCCATTCATATCCACTGGTGTCTTTTACTGCCTCTTTTACTCTTTCTTCAGCGCTGTCTCATTCACATCTCAAAGGCTCAAAGGCTACACAGCTACATCAAATGTTACAGGAATTTTCTCCGGACTTAATAATATGATCAGCTTCAGTCCCACATACATTCGCAATCTTAATTTCCCAACTTGAGGCACTGGAACCACATAACTGTCACTGATAACATCTCTCCATCTGCCCTTAGATAGAAGGAAAAATATCCTTGAGGTGAAATCAGCACAAGCTTTATACATCTAATCTTTTGAAGTTATCATCCAATTCATTTTTCTTAGATCTGCCAATTAACTGCTAGTTCCCCCACTGATTGTGCCTGTATCTGTGCCTAAAGGTACCACTAAACATTGCCTCTCTTTTTAGAAAATGTGGCTCTGTTTCCTTGGTAAAAATATGTTCTCTTAACTGAGGCATGTTAAAGTATCTTCCTTTAGGAGAAAAAAAAACATAAATTGCATATATTTTTTCTCCCTGCCTTACCACTAGGCTCCTTAACCTATATTTATTTCCTTCCAAAGGAAGAATTCTGAACACAGTTTATTTTTCTTCCATTTCTACCTTTTCTGTAAAGTACGTCTACTGTCACCTCCATTATATTGCTGAACTCAGTCCGTACTTTCATGATAACTTTGTTGTCATTCTCATTGCAACCTACAGCAGTGCTTCAGCCATTGCATTATTTATATTTTCCATGTATCCCTACTTCAGGTAACAACAAAATGATACATCCTGATTATCACTCTACTCCAAGGCAGTATCAACATCTTGAAAGAAATGAGGCAAAAGTAAAGGGAATAAATAACTATGGAATAGGTAAGTGACAACTAAAGATGAATATATTAAATAACAAATGATTTAAAAGTTGTAGATAAAAGTCTTGAGTTCAAAAACTGCCGGTTTATTATTACTTTTAACAGAGTACAATATGCAAGCTAAATATCATGAAAATGAGATTTCAGAATGTCATCTGACTCCACTACTTTTTAAAACACATTTGAAAATTACTACTATGTGCATTTAGGTATAAGACACTCCATTTACCTTCTTATGTTTATATTCATGACTATGTGAGGCAAACCAATTTAGAGAAGATTTGTGTAAAATGGGTTTCAACATAATCTTTAAGAGCCCTGAATCAAGCAATTCTTTTACGAAGGCACTCAGGAAGCCAAACAGTTGCTCTTAAGCGTATTTAAAGAGCATCCAAGCAGCAAAAAAAAATATTCAATACAGCTAAAAAGAGGTAACTTTTTAATTGCTATCATTTTATAAATTTATAATTAAGGGATAAAATTATTCCATTGACTATCTGGGTTAGCTATAGTTAATCAAAGAGCAGCTGCCATTCAAAATGCCTTCTTCAGACATCCTGTTGAAATAGAGTACTGCTCAATGACAGGGCGTCATAGAAGGTCAGGGTCCTGCAAAAGGCACATTCACAGGACTGAACAAACCAGTCACACAAAGCTAACAAAAATGAAATACCAAGTAGAGAGAGAATTCTGAATTATCATTTATTCTGATATTTAAGCATGATGCTCAAAATTATGTGTCTCTCCATGCAAATCTGGGAGCTGAATACTTTCCTGATGAAAGATTCCTAAGCAGAATTCCCCCCACC
>JAOEHY010045886.1:0-16021 GCA_025447955.1 Psilopsiagon aurifrons
CCCTCCCTTCTTTCCTTCCTTCCCTTCCTTTCTTCCTTCCCTCCTTTCTTCCCTCCTTCCTCCCTTCCTTTCTTCCCTCCTTCCTTCCTTCCTCCCTTCCTTTCTTCCCTCCTTCATCCTGTATGATGATAATGGTGTAGTACTTGGAGCACCACTGCTTTCCAAAGCCCTGCTAGCGCCGTCACCAAAGGGAAGAAAATGTCCCCTTGCACTGACATGATCCCTTCTGGCAAGATCCACATCCAAGGACTTTGTAAAGAAAGTTTTTCTCCTCTTGTACTGCAGAAATTGAAGCTATTACAGATTTCTCCTTTCAGTATTCTTTCCTTTCTCTCTTTATTTATGTGTTTATATTCCAGCAAAACTCTATGCCCATGAAAGTCAGAGGTCCTTCGAGATTTTCTGATGCTCAGAACAGATAAAGCCCCATAGAGCAGTTTATTCACAGGGAGTGTGTTCAACAAGGCAAGCTTACAAAAAAAGAGAGCTGGAATTAAAGATCAGTTGGAGTACCAAAACATTGTTCCTTAAATCCTCATGCTTGCCAGCCAAACAAGCGCAGGGCAGTAGCAGGGTTTCATAACTAGGCTCTCACGGGACTCCTCACGCTGCCCTGACAGGAGACAGAATGGAGTATTCTCCAGCTCCACCTCAAGATCAAACTCAGCTCCATCACGCCTCAGCAGAGTCGTGTCTTCTCAAACCAGGGACAAATCCAGCCAAGAAGCTTCAGTGAGAGCAGCACACACATAGCCCTGAGCGAAACCCAGTCCTGTCAAAATGCCTGTTTTCCATCTCCATTAAAAAAACATGTCCCAGCATCTAACCACGCAACTGGCAGAATGTGGATCTCCTTTAGCATGCAATTCATCAGAGACATGCTTCTTCTGCCCTGACCTCCTTTATTTGCAGGGAAAGACCAGCTTGCTCAGCTCATCCCTGGCACACCTCGGGCTTCTGCAGTGGTGGGACCTCATCACCAAGAGCTTTTTGTGTCTCATGGACCAAAGGATGAAGTGGTACCCATGCCCTTGCTACACTTACTGGCATCACCAGGAAAAGGCAGATGCTAAGAGCAGCAAAAAGTGACAATTTTGGTGACTTCTCTGCTTTGCTGAAGTCCAAATGTTTTAAGGCAAATTACCTTCCATGAGCAAAGTTTCGTGAAAGGGAAAATACTGGGGTGCTGCCTCAGTCTAGTTAACTTCTGGTGCGCAACAAAGATGTAGTGCTGAATGAAGAAGTGGGTGAGCTCACCTATTCAGTGTGCATTCAAAAGAGAGTAAATTTTATACTGCCTGAATCAGGTGTAGAACAGCACCTTCAGTTATGCTCTTGGGAAGGAAAACTCAGGATCACCCACAGCTCTGGACAGGATTCAATAACCCAGTAACCTGGGTGTCCAATAACCTGGAGTGCCCTAGCTGGCACCTCCTCATCCACTGCTGTCACTGTGTTGGATGGGAAGAATGAAAACAAATGGCAAAACTCAGAAGCTGCTCCTAAATTGGAATTATCTTCTTCCAACTGACTTCATTAACCAGCACTTTATCGGAGTCTGGATTCCTTTCAAAGACATGACAGTCTTGGAGCTATTAAAATAACTCCAGCTGCTTAATTGCTAACAGTTCTTGGAAAATTCACCTAGGTCTGGTCGAGCAAAGCGCTCCCCTACTCGCTCAGCTTGAGATGCACTTAAATTTGAGGGCCTGGACTAAAGCACATGCTTAAAATGACACATATGATTAATTGGTTTGCTAATTTGAAAGTTGAAAAGGTCCTTTTATAGATCCAGACGGGAGATAGGATTCTGATTTCCAATGGCATCACTAAGTGCAACTGCTGCCAGATGTTGATGTATGGTGAATGTATGTGCAGCAGATAATCTAGAACTGCATTGACTCAAACCACACACCATGAGGAAGGGTTTTAGTGCTCATGCACTGATTAAAAAACCCATGCTCCCTATATGTTTCTGCTCCCCTGTGTTTCCCTTGTAGTAACCAAGGGCAGTGATGGAAAACAAGCTAATACCCACCCCAGCCTGCTAGGATTCCCTTTCCAAGACCCCAGAGTAACAGGGCAAGCTGTCGGTGGCATTCTGCATTAGTAATTCTGCCTCCACAGGGGCTGAAATGAATTTTCATCATCTGGACTCACCGAGATGGAGAGCAAAGGGCCTTCATCTCTGCCTAGGTGTCTGCAGAGGGTAAAGCCAGAAGCACCAGGTATGTGACAGTACACCTTAAAATGGGTAAGAAAAGCCACACTGAATCAAAACAAAGGTTTGCCCAGCCCCGTAGCTGATCTCTGACTGACAGAGGTCAGAACTAGGTGCTTAGGAAGAACATAAATAGGGGCTATGTACAAAGATCTTTCCCGGATAGCTTTCCTGTCTGCAGCTGAGGCACTCTCTGGGTCTCAGGATGTTTAGTTTCCAGTCGATCCATCCTCCCCATTTCTACCCAGAACTTCACTAAAAGCATTTATACTTCGGGCTGCCACAGCAGTCTGTGGCTGCAGCTCCAAGAGCCGCTTCTGACCTGGCATGCAAAACTGAGGACTTGTTCCTCTGTTTCAGGGCATCCAAAAGGACCAAGTTTACAACTGATGCAGCTGATCAAGAATGAGACAAACAAAAGATGCTTGTTATTGATCCTGCTGATTTGTTATGCCTCCATTCTGATAACGGACATTGGCTGGGCAGCCACATCCTCATGCTGGTGCCCATGACCCCCTGTGCACTTGCCTTTCCCTACAGCATCTGGTGTCAACCTGCAGGGTTCTGAGGGTAGAGGGCAATGTGAGTGTACTCTGAGGGGTCTATGAAGCTCCTGGCAACTGGAAAATATAATTGCTGATAACCCTATTTAGTCTATGCTATTAAAGTATGCAGAGCTAGCTAAAAATCACCCATTTTACTTGAGATGGTTGACAACCAGCATATAAATGACAAAGTTACTTTGTTGTAGAGGAAAAACATGTGAGTACTTAAAGATATTGATGAACTGGACTCTAAGCGGATTAGCACAATGCCATGTGAGTAGAGACTAATTTCCCAGTAGAAAAAGCCTTTTGAAATACAAGGCAAAATGTCAATCCATTCACTAGTCACACATATTTAAAACATTTCTTTTCTTTTACTCCCTGCTACCGACTCTCAACCTTCAAATGATACAGAACTGAATGGAATGTGCATCATTTAAACACCACATAACTTTCAGATGATTTGGAATCTCTGGATTTGGTGGAAAGGCACACAGTTTGTACAGTTCCACAGTCTATCCAAATTCCCTCTGGAGTCCACAAACACAAACACAGGTTTTCCTTGAAGATGATTGCTTCGGGGCAGGAGGATTTCTTCTGTGGACTGGTGGAGTAATCCAGGACTAAGTATACCTTGAGGGCTTCTTGCAGCCCCTTCTTGTCGTCACGTGCAAAATTCCCTTTGATTTTTGCAGGGCAAAGAGAATATACAGCAAGAAATCCTTACTGGAGGGACCCCCTTACTTTCAGTTGAGATACAATGGCTGAAAGAAAGGAGAAAATAGAACTGGAAGGAACCTGTGGAGAAACCCTGTGCATGCTGTAAACATACAGGAGACGCCTAAGAAATAGTGGAGGGACGGCCTCTTCTTTGGGCAAATCACAGCTCACCCTTGGCAATCTGCAGGTGGATCACCAAAGACATGGATTCAGCATATCTTAGGGTATGTGAGCCCAGTGCTGTGCCATTCATGAGGTCATGCACTTGCCACTCAGACTAGGATCTACCCTACCCAAGACTCTGATGCTGGGCAAAGAGCAGGATCTGTGCTCTACAATCATAGAAGAGTTTGTGAAGGGACCTTAAAAGCTCCCTTAGTCCAACCCCCTGCAATGAGTAGAGACATCCTCAACTACAAGTAGGGGCTGAAATCACACAGCAAGAGCTGATCCAAGTAGAGTCTCACCTGGGAGGGGAGGTTTAATGGCACAGCTCAAAACGGATGCTCCAAACCTAACTGAAGACATGGGGAATATTCCATCCCTTTGGGTTAAGATTGGAAAGACATTTTGGGATAATACATCAGCACATGATAAATCCAATTGAAGATGATGACATTTAATCACATCCTTAATTCTGCCCTTATGCTTACACGTGTACCTGGACAGGAGGCCAACAGCAGCACTCCCATTAATTTCCACTGTTCAGAAACTCCAGCTGATTAGACCCTTATATCACCAGGGTCACGTAACTTGGCTGGAACAATACACAGGTTGCCTGTCTAGACATACATCTATTTTGGGGAAAAAAAGAGGAAAAAAAGGGTGAGAGGAAAGAATGAAATTTTTTTAAGCCATTTTCATATATCCCAATTTGAATTCATATTCAAACAATGCAATTTCACAGCCGAGTGCAGGTTCTGGTTTTGCCAATGAAAGCAGATAGATGATTTTTAGAGCCATTTAAGAGGGTCCCACTGAGGCAGAACTGGAATCCCTGCTCCTGGCTGCTATCCAGGAGGATCAGGCCCCCCAGCAGAGCAGGTGGTGTGTGGGTCACCCGTGCCTGCGTGACGAACTGTGATAATTGGATTGTTTGGGGAGCTGGGGAAGGGATGCGACCACTGTGCACAAACCTCAGAAGGGAATTAAAGGCGAGGCTGCATCCCGGCTAATAGCGCTCTATAACAATGCAAAGTGGCTAACGATAAGCAAAGGAAGTTCCATTAAGGCTGGTGCGAAGGGGCATCGTTGACCCCAGGAAGGGTGTTTGCTGGGACCAGGTGCAGAAATAAAAGCAAACCAATGGCCTCGTTTGAAAGTCCCCAATCTGCAATGTTAATGAACACAACGGCCAGGGACAGCCAAAGAGGCTAAAGTGGCCAGAGAGTAATTTTTCCTACCCATTAAAGTCATAGGCACGCTTAGAACCAGAGGAAAATGGGGAACTGGCTTGCCTAGTGCTGGCCATCCACTCGCCTTGCCACACTGAGGTTATTCGGGATGGGGTGGGATGGAGGGCAAGGAAAAAGTTTCCCTCAGCCCCGAGCACCCACCAAGCTGCGATGCGGTCAGTGTGGAGAGCACCTCTTGTAGGACCGATAATGAGCCGCCCTCATTATAAGATGAGATGCCCGAGTGAACAACACCCTCTTAATAATGCACACATCACTATGACAACCACAGAGTTTGATACCTGAGGACAACTTTATCGTGCTTGTGAAATCTCCTCATTTTAAAGACACTATTTATAGTTATCAGACATCAATTCGCCGTTTACACCCTCCTCCTCGTCTCTTCGCCTTCCTTGTTTCCAAGGCAGGCTCGGCCAAAGTGTTTATGTGTAGCTCCTAAGGTTGGCAAACCACTGTCAAGAGACTGCTGACACAATTATCCTGCTAGCCTACGTATATAATTTGTAAAGCTAAGCCCAAACTGTATTAATACCAGGATTAATTACGGCGGGAGCATAAACAAGGATATGAAAGCAGCGGTACGGATATTCGGCAGCCCATATGCTTGTCTGTAGGACCACTAGGGATTGTGTGGAAGCGGGAGCTGTGCGGTGCCCTGACTGTAATGAGAAACGAGAAAAGTGCTGAAAAATTGATGCCTCCTGCAGCTCGCACAATCCGCTGAGCAGCAGGGGGTCGGCTCCTTCCAGCTCCCGCTCCCGCTCCAGTATGCTAATTCCTGCCTTCGTACCAGTGTAAAAGGGAAGAAGAAAAGATTTCACAAAAGGAGGGGGGAAAAAATGCAAATGACAACCACAAAGATCACTGCAGAGAAATCCATGAGCTTTATATGGATTAACTGTGTTGGAGCTAGTGCTCGCCTGAGTTTAACCCTTTCTTGCCCCAGACCATGGCGCAGGTCCTTTTTGTGGCGCAGAGGAATACTTGTGGCTCCTTTGTGGGAAGGGTGGGAAAGAAAGGAGGGCAGCGGGGAGCTGAGAGGATGGAAAGGATCTTTTTGCTCTTTTCCATGACTGCACTCCTCTTGCTTTAACGTTGACAAGGAAGGGTCTGGAAGGGGGAAAATGGACAGGGAGGGGAGTTGAGAAAAGCAGTGTAATCCAATGTTGGTAGCATTGGAGAGAAGACCGTTGTGGCCCACCCTGGTCCAACTTTCACTGGGGGGTACTAGCAAAAGACCCTCCCTAGTCCTGAAAGAGCTCCTCTAACTCCCCATGCCCCTTAGAGGGTGCCTTCGCAGCATGTGGCCAGCAAGATCCTCCCAGTAACTACACTACAAATTCCTTACCACGACGACAATTACCCCACAATGATTTTCTACTCCCAATTGACCTCCTCTTCCTCCCAGACCAAAGAAGCAGATGTGATGGCTTGATGACAAGCTGGAGACAGATGATGTGGTCCTGTGGCTCCTCAGCATGCCTGCAGACAAGCAGGCTCCAGCAGCACCCAGACAATCCCACTGACATTTGCATCCGGATTCAATCCCATAACCGGCAGCCTGCCCACCTCTGCTGCCCAGGGGAGCCAAGGGAATCACTGTTACTGCAGCTCCAGGGAGCAAACTGACCCCTCTGCCTTGCATAGAACATTGCCACTGTGAGATAAAACACCAGTGAGACCTCACTTGCAGCACTGTGTGCAGCTCTGGTGTCCTCAACACAAGGACATGGAGCTGTTGGAGCAAGTCCAGAGGACGCCATGAGGATGCTCAGGGGCTGCAGCACCTCTGTATGGAGATAGGCTGAGAACATTGAGGCTGTTTAGCCTGGAGAAGTGAAGCTGCGTTGAGACCTCAGAGCAGCTTCCAGTGTCTGAAGGGGGTTACAAGGATGCTGGGGAGGGACTCTTCATCAGGGTCTGTAGCGACAGGACAAGGGGTGATGGGTTCAAACTGAAACAGGGGAAGTTCAGGTTGGATATAAGGAAGAAGTTCTTCCCTGTGAGGGTGTTGAGGCACAGGGTGCCCAGAGATGTGGCTGCTCCATCCTTGTCAGTGTTAAAGGCCAGGTTGGACAGGGCTTGGAGCAACCTGGTCTAGTGGAAGGTGCCCCTGCCTGTGGCAGGGGGTTGGAACTGGATGATCTTAAGGTCTTTTCTACTACAAACCACTCTGTGATTCTGTTTCTATATATATCCCCCTCATGTATATAACAGAGGGGTGGGTGTCTGTATAGCCCTGCTCTTCCTTCAGGTGCTGCTGGCAGAGGCCACCCACCCAACAATTTAAGCCCCTGTTGCTACAGAACAGGGAGGCAAAGAGCATCCCCTCCCCAGCCTGCAGGGGGGAAATACCTATGTTACTGCTCTAAGACAAATCAAAGCCTTAATTCCTCTCCAATAATTAAAGAGATTAGTTGCTCACTCTTTAGTAGCAGCAGGAGCAGCAGCAGGTGCTGTTATGCTCGGTTCGGTGTATGCATAATGCAGCTTCTGTATGCAAACTTGTGTTCAAGCATGGACAGAAATCTTAGGGAATATCTGCCATTAAAAAGTTGTCACGGGGCCTGTGCAATACAGGAAGTGCTTAGCAAAAAGGAATTGTTTTAAAGGATTTGGGAGAGAATTTAGCACTCTTGAGAAAAACATGACTGCTCTGGACAGACACCTGCAGCGAACAAGAAAGGCTGCAGAACATTAGAACACAAAGAAGTCCATCCTGCCTCCCTATCTGACTGTAGCAGAGACCGTGAGAAAGAAGGAGGACAAATGTTTTGGAGGTTTTTTTGTGGCATTAAAATACCACCAGACACTGGGACAACAACCAGTGAGCACGCTGCGGATTTCAGTACCTCTGAGTCTTCAACCCACAAATGAAACGTACTTGTATCCCACTGGAAAGTCTCCAGTCTGAGAACATCCTTCTGACTGTCCTCCCACCCACTAACCTTCTCCCTCAATATAACCCCTTCCCTCCTCCTCTAAGCCTTTTTTACCCCCAGCACTGCTTACACTAATTGCTCTTCTTCCTCTACTGAGTATTCTTCCTATCAAGTGATATCGAGTCTATTCCCTGGTCTGACGCTGGAAGCTGTAAGAGCAGGTGAGTTCTTCACAGCAGATCCTCCTGTATGGGATCCTCAGAGATCCTGATTCAGTGCATCACTTAGCAGGTTAGGTGATGCTCTGACTCAGGTGATACAAGCAGTGATTGTACTCTAACCTTCTGGCTCTAGCAATAGCAGAAATAGTAACAACAGATAAAGAAGAGCAGTCAGCAAACAAGAAATACACATTTCTTGCCTCTTCCCAAATACTTTTGCTTGTAGCAAAATACTTATTTGCTTACAGCACTAGTACAAAGAACAGCCATTCCCCTAATATTTGTGCAAGGAAAGTCCCCTTGGGCAGATGTTCAAACAGCAAACAGCAAGTAAATGAAATATGAGTTGTTGTTGAGCAGTAACCATTTGGAATAGCAATGAAAACCATGTTTTGACTGGATTTGATCAGCTCCATCATTTTAATAACCATCACACAGGAAGTCTAGGCTGGCACTAAAATATCTTCTTTATCTATCACTCTGTTTTCACCAGCCTGACAGACTGAGTATGAATAATGTGCTTTAACCCTGTTGGAGTTAAAAGGTGTTTGGGGAAAGGGGGATGCAGTGTGTTCATAGCAGAGAGACTGTCCTCCTAAATGATAGAGTAGCACAAGAAGACGTGGTTATGAATATCATAGGAGGAAAAACCTGTGACTGAGGCAAAAGAATCTCTTGTTGGTAGTAATTTAGAGATGCTGTTTAAGGAATAAGCTGCCTGCTCCTGAATCCCCTCTACCCAAAGCTGCTTGTCAGAGCCAGCCCACTGGACAAACCCCACCACCATCAGCAGAACTACGTCAGATTAAACCAGCTCATTAACGCGGACTCTCAGATTTCTAATGAAGGCTTCTCCTTTGTATAAGCTCAACTGACAGCCCTGGCCTACACATGCGTTTGGTTTGAAACAGAAACAATGCCTCATTCTCCCAGTCTGCATTGCCATGGCTGATGAGCAGGTTCATTTTGACTCCTGCTGCAATTTAACACCATGGTGGCAAATTTCAGTTTAAACACTTTTTACCTCTCTCCTTTCTGGTTTTTTTCTGCATCCCTGCATCACCTCTGGGTAAAACTGCACTATAAAACCAAGCCTGCCCTTTTCTTATCATTGAATTCTGGATCAGGTCATTGACGCAGTCCAAAGCCCAGTGCCACAAACAATCAGATCTGCTTTGCTGAAGGAGAAGCACAGAGGCAGAGACAGAATCCCTTACACCAGGATCATTGCTTAGAAGAAAGCAGGAGCCACACACCAGCAGAGGCTTCCAGAAACACCAAGTGCTGTTTCCAGGGGGGAAAGCAGTAATTTGAAATCCATGGCAAGGCAATGCAGGACATTCTCTCATCAGGGCACGTCCATTTGAATTTGTGCTGAGCTCAGGACCAGGTGAGTTTGCATAATTAACAACCTGACCTTGCAACCTGAATGCAAATGCAGTTCGCAGCAAAGTCAACAGGAGACTGCTGTGTGTGAAGAAACCAAAGCTCCGATATCAATTTCATACAGTGAAGAATTCAGCCATAAAAGTGTTGATATGGTTGAGATATTTCTTCCCTTAATTTTTATTTATACAGAATTTCTAAGGAATCTGTGGTGCGAGTGAAGTACAGAAAAGGCAGTGACCACTCCACCAACATATGGATATCCTTTGTAGTGACAGGACAAGGGGTGATGGGTTCAAACTGAAACAGGGAAAGTTCAGGTTGGATATAAGGAAGAAGTCCTTTCCCATGAGGGTGCTGAGGCGCTGGCACAGGGTGCCCAGAGAAGCTGTGGCTGCCCCATCCCTGGCAGTGTTCAAGGCCGGGTTGGACAGGGACTGGAGCAGCCTGGTCTGGTGTGAGGTGTCCCTGCTCGTGGCAGGGGGCTGGAACTGGATGAGCTTAAGGTCCTTCCCAACCCAAACCAGTCTGGGATTCTGAGCTGTGCACACACCTTGCTGCTGTTGCAAAAAAATCCACATAAATTGAGCTTTACAGAGCACTTGTACTGCCACAAGCCCCACTGAAGACTTTGAAGAGGGTGATGGCTAAGGAGAAAAGCAGTGAGGCAACAGCAAGACCCCTAAGGAGAACAGAAGTGAGGCAATGGCAAGACCCCCTTCCAGGGGCTGTTCCACACAACTTGAGCCATGTGGAGACACAAGCCCTACCTCAGATATGCTAATGGCCTGGCTCCCATCCAGGGAAGCCATGGCACCATGGAGATTTCCCTACCATTCCGATTGCCTGGAAAAGTTGTGTCATGCTGCTGCTTGCACTGTTAGACAGATGCCCCTCACTGCTCCTGCCCAGGGGATGGTAGATGTGCACAATATGCTTCTTGCTGTCACTTGGTTGTGGTGGCACTTTGAGTTGTGTGGGTTTAATTCCCGGATAAAAGGGGCTGTGTGAACACAAGTCCTGATTGCCACCCCAGGTTGCGTGCAAGCCCTCTGAGTGGGACTGATCTGTCACGGTGGGCAGTTCTCTGTCTGATGTGACCTGAAGTAATTAAAAGTGGCCCAGCAGGCTGGTGCCTCCCTCCCCCATCTCTCCTCTTGCTCCATTTGCTGGCATTTACCCAACATAACAGCGAGTGACGGCTGAGAGGCTGTTGCTGCTTTCCCTGCCATGATACAGCCATTGACCCTGTAGCATCTGCCAACTCAACAGCGCTCACTCTAATTCCCTGCTTCCAGGTTTGGCTTTTCCTTTTTCCCTTTCCTCCCCTGGGTGATAATTGCTGCAAAGGAGAACTCCCTTTTGACCAACCTGATGAGGTCCAACCACCATCACGTCAGTGCTCAACCTTGGGAATGCTCATGACCACACACTGACCTTGATCAAGGATGTTCAGCCCAATGTCAGGGCAGAGAGATGATGGCAGAGAGGAGGGGCAGTCACTCAGGTTGACCTCCAGCTGCCCCTCTGCTTTGGGTCCATCACTAGGAACCTTCCTCAATGTTAATTCACTGTAGGGCCCTAAATACGAGAGTCTGATTTGTGTTTCTCCTCTTTCTCCTGATCTATGAAGCACAGGGAAGAATCACATCAACCACCAAGATGGAGTTATACTCTGGAATTGCAAAAACTGCACCAAAAGTCTATTATTCAGAGCCTGGATGTGGTAGTTCTGCAAAGCATGAACGAACTCCAGAGCAAGGAGCATATGCTGTAGCTTCAGAGATGCAAAGTGGGTCTGCCCTGAGTCAGACCAGGGTGTGCAGGCCAGTGTGAGCAGATTTCCCCGATAGCAAAGCAATCCTCACCACTGGAGCTGAAAGAACCACCACCACCATTGATACACCGCCTCTCATGCAGCAGGTTCATTACAAAAGAAGCCTTGGATCTGAAAGTTACATGAAAAACTTGGTATGAATAGGCCTGGCTCCAGATGAATCAATACAGCTCCATGGGAATCACTGCAGCTTCTGTGGCCCTGGGGGATGTGGGACCCACAGACAACACCAGTAGGGTGTCAGACTGTTTACAACAGGGTTCAAGAGTACCTTTTTTCCTCTCTTCCCTTTTAATGCACAATATAACTATCACTGCCCACAAAGAACAAATGTTTCACCATGGTTTTAACTTCAGTGCTGACCAGGAACCCAAAACACTGTTTTCCTTTTCTCCTTCCCATTTAGTTTTCCTCTTGGTTCCTATTTTCAGATTGAGTTGTGCACACACAAAGCAAAGCGATACCTCTTTCACGCCATGTAGGTACATGGGTGACTGCTCCACCAGGCACTTCACATCCTGGGGTGCAACCTGCAGGCTTACTAGCAGGCTGATCCTCTTCCACACTGGGCTTACACACTGCAATGACCCACCACTGGTGATGGCATCCATGAGCTGCTCTGCTCTAGGGAGAGGGAATAACTTTTACCTTCTCACTAATCAATTTCATTCCAGGTCTTTGCTCAGTCTCCATCATCTGCATGAACAGCCTATCAGCAAGCTGAAGACATCTGACCTTTCCAACCACAGGCATTCAAATGTCATCAACCAGATACTCAAACATCTTGAGAGCACCTTAAGCTTCCTAGGACTGGGGGAGGAAAATCACACCACCAGTTTGCTGCCTTTAGGCAGCAACTTTTTTGCCAGTGTGGAGAATCAGAGTGCTTGGCTCTGTCTCCTCTTGCTGCTTACAGCCCACCCCGCTACGGAGAGGAAGGAAGAAGGCACAGACACATCTGGCTGCTGTGCTTCGGCCTTGCTGGCGGTTTCCATGGAGCACCACGTGCTGCACCACCAGATGCACTCCGGAGCCGCATGTGGCCCGCCGGCTGCACTTCTGTCACCTTGTGCAGTGGGCTAGTGTTGAAAGGGAACACCAGTGTGCCGTTTCATCCCCAGCCCGAGGACGCCCCATGAGGTCTGCAGCTCACGTTTCATCCAGATGCAGCAGTGCAAGGCACAACCCTGGGAGGATGATGTGATCCCGCAAGCATCCCGCCGGCTCCAGGCCATGGGACTGAACCGTGGCTCACCCTTCAGGGCTGGGAGTGGGCTGAGCATGCAGGAGTTGGAAAGGCAGACTGCTCTTCAAGTGCTACATGGAGGTCTCGGGCAGTGGGCAGGAGGAATCCTGGCCAGCACCACCCTACCGTGAGCTTCTTGATGAGAATTTGTGTTCTGAAGAAAACATATCAGAGAACCATAGAATCCCAGAACCCCAGACTGGTCTGTGTTGGAAAGGACCTTCAGATCATCCAGTTCCTTGCCATGGGCAGGGACACCTCACACTGGACCATGTCACCCAAGGCTCTGTCCAACCTGGCCTTGAACACTGAAGATATATAGAGGTACACTGACAGAAGACACAGGAGAGAAATGGATTTTCTTGCCCATTTTTGCTGCACAGTGATGAGACACCGAATCAGAGAATCAACCAGGATGGAAAAGCCCTTTATCTCCTCCAGTCCAACCGTTCTCAGCACTGCCATGGCCACCACTGACCCATGGCACTGAGGCCTCGTCTCCACGGTGTGTGACCACTTGCAGGGACGGTGACTCCAGCCCTGCCCTGGGCAGTTCCAATGCTGAGCACCCTCTGGGCAAGGAATTGTTCCTCAGCTCCATCTGAACCTCCCCTGGTGCAGCTTGAGGCCATTTCCTCTATCAGTTTCTTTGGTAGTAAAGCAATCCTCACCATTGTTCCTTGGGAGAAGAGACGGATCCTCCATCTCATGAAAGAGTCTTTTCTCTGCTTTGTGCTCCCAAACAGTATCTTGAGACATCCCCAATCTGGTGAGATTACAAGGCAAACACTTTGTTCAGAGCTGTGCTGATAGTAGAAATATAAATATATAAATAGCATGGTAACAATGATTAGCAAACACGGGTCAGATGCTTAGCTAAGAAAAATGGGCATCGCTCATCAGCCCTCAGCAGAGCCCCGGTGGTTTATACCAGGGGAGGACCAGGGCTCCTTCTTCTACCTGAGGATATCTACAGAGGATTCCTTATTTGCTGGGTGGCATCAAGCTGTTATTGCCATGAATTTGGGATGCCTGCTCCACTCATGATTAATTAAGCCACAAGTGATTTAGTTATATTAGTCACCCTGGCATGACTGACACTTGGAGTTTTACTGTGCCATACCACTGCATCTTGTTTATGGCAAAGGATTTACAAGCTCAAACCGTGACTCTGAGACCTGCTTAAAATCTGCTTTCTTAATGCCTTTACCTATCTTGCTGATTTGCCTTAGCAGAGACCTGGGAGGGAAGAGAAATACAAATGTGCATTTGAAGTGTCCAAGCAAGTCCCTCAAACAGCATTTCCGTCAGTCAGTGTCAGGCTTTTTAAATCCTGCTTTTCCATGGTTGGAAAAACTTGCTTTGCTCCTCTGGAAAGGAGGATTTCTCAGCCATCCCGGAGCAGAAAGCCTTCCTTGCAAGCCCTCATAATGATATATATTGATATTTGTTTCTTACAACTGTCACTGTTTGGGGGTCTGAATACTGTACATCCAGCAAAACCAGCTGGCAGACGGATTGATTGATCGGACGGTTGAGTTTTGAGTGGAAGCAGGGTTTTGGATTTGAAAAGGAAATTCTTGCTGTCAGTCAATGTGGAGAAGCTTAAAGGAAATGAAATCTCAGATATATGTCCTCATTTACAAATAGATAAATTTCCTCTAATTAGGGTTGAGATTTCCAGCTATGTAATCCCAGGGGAAATTGCAACCAAGAAGCTGTTCTCAAGGAAATATCTTCTTAAGCAACCAAGGCCAAAGACTGAGGTGATCAAAGGTGAAAGTTAGATTAAGTACCTGCTTGGGCAGCGTACCACATGGGCATGTGATCGTGGTAGGGTATAAATACGTGCATGCATGCACATTAAATACTGACTAAATTCACTTCAACATTTAAAAGCTTCCACTGCCATAAACCACAGTGTTAATCTAAGTTCATTTAACTACTTTGGCACTGTCTCTGTGGACATCCTCACTCTGGGGCTGGCTGTGTACTGCGGTGCAAGCATTTTCCACAGCAGTCACTTCCTAACTCTGTACTTCAGCTGTAAAACACTGTTTAAGTGACCTAAACCACAGGCACAAAGCATCTATTTATTTACACTGTCTGCTTCATTTCCACCCCTCCATGGAGTTAGTTAAGGCTGAACTGAAAAGCAACCACTAGTATCTATGGAGATAGTGCAGTAAAAACACGTATATTGCACCCAGAGCCACAAACTCATTTTCACTTGGGAGGTAAATGTGCCCAGGCAAGTGGGTCTAAGAACAGTCTTGACATTTTCATTATGTTGAATAAAGGGAGAGGCTGAAGAGAGAGACTGAAAAGCCCGAGGAGGTGAAAGTCATGTAAAAGCTGCTTCCAACTGTGTAAAATGGTTAAGAGACTCTGGTGTCATAACAGTTTAACACCGAGCTGGCAGCATATGTGCCAGCTTCTCATGGGGCAAAGGACAGCTTTCCTTGCATTGCCAAGCCTGATCCCATGATCAGGTATTATTGAAGAGGTGACAGGGGCTGGGACTGACAGGGCTGGTTTGTTTTCAGAGGTATTAGAGGTATTATGTTCAGTTCCATGGCAGTGACATCTGCTTGGACTCAGATCCTCATGAGGCTCTTACTCATGTATATTATTTACAGCTTACTTCTCTTCCAGGGGCAAATGGCTAAAGATTTTCCAGTTGGCTTTTGGGAAGAGAAACAGCTCTAGCTTGTAGAATCATCTCAGTGAAAAGAAAGAAGGAATTAGAGGCAGGGAGGGTTAGAAGAGGAGCAGCTGGGAAAATATCAAACTTGGCTGATAATGGAACAAAGTGCCCAGATAATTTATTTCCTTTCCTTCATCAGTGTCTTTTGCTAACAATTAAGTATCAAAAGAGGATATGGACCAAAACCCATGATATGAACCGTTCCTCCCTGATCCTCTACTGAATTTTGGGGAAGCTCAGCTCCAGACTTTGTAGCTTTCTCCTCCTCTGATATTAAACACACAGCCCCAATATTTGTCAAAGATTACATTCCTCAGTGAATCCATCTGCTGCTGTGCTGTTTCCAAGGAGGCTGAGCTCATCAGCTTTTGGACTATTTTGATGCCCATGCATGTTTTCAGCCACCTTGAGGTGATATCTGAGAATCCAAAAGGTCCCTTTTTCAAGAAACATTTTGTAGCTGGATACCAGCACCCTACAAGGCTCACCGCAAGGCTGAGTCCCAGATCTACAACCAGCTTGAGAGGAAGGGCTATGCCGACGTGGTAAGAGTTTTGCTAAGAAACCCGTCCTTTGTTAACAGAATCATAGATTCCCAGACAGGTTCGGATTGGAAAGGACCTGAAGCTCATCCAGTTCCAACCCCCTGCCACAGGCAGGGACACCTCACACTAGAGCAGCTTGCTCCAAGCCCCATCTAACCTGGCCTTGAACACTGCCAGGGATGGGGCATTCATCACTTCTCTGGGCACCCTGTGCCAGTACCTCAGCATCCTCACAGGGAAGAACTTCTTCCTTATATCCAACCTGAACTTCCCCTGTTTCAGTTTGAACCCATCAC
>JAOEHY010045888.1:0-12174 GCA_025447955.1 Psilopsiagon aurifrons
AAGGAAAAAAAAACAACACAGCTCCACACCGGCTACCAAGAAGGAGAAAAATGACTGCTACTGCCGAACCCAGGGCATACTTCACTACAGTTAGACTCTTAGTTCAATAAGCCACAGGATCTTCTTTTACCAAGTTCTGCTGCTTTAGGCTGTGGATCAGGGCAATACCATCGACCACAGTCTCATCTCAGCACCTTTCTTCCCAAGAGACCTTGAGAGAGGTCCATTTTACCTTCTCTGAGTAAATGGAGTTACAAACAACTTTTCGATCTCTGACAGCTGTAACAGAAATGGTCTTGAAATGGAGCTTCTCAAAGTAGTTTCCCTGTCTGGAGCTTCTCATTTTCAGGAACCGTCCTTCCTCTCAAATGCAGCATCTTGCACTCTATACTGATGTGAGGAATAGGTTTCAGCATACATGGAACAGGGAGGCTAATGAGACTAAGTTCATGCAACAATATAGATGCTTTTTGTAATATATACATTAATGTCTCCTGATTATCAATGTTACTCATATTATGCTCACATGTGCATATAAACGTGCATATACCAACAACACCCAATATATATAGAAAATGTTTTCTAGGTTTAAACATGATCCATTAGAAAGATTTTTTTTTTCCATAACAATGTGAGTAGCCAGATATTTATGAATTTAGATTAGGCCAGGATTTATTACAAAAATCAGGCATACAGGAATATTTAAATAGATGTATTTAAAATGTTTCTGATAACATTGAGATCTGGGAAATAAAAGTGAAGTAATGAGCCTAATCTGCATGGCAAATTTTCCATTCCACTGAAACTGTTTCGATTACACTAAAAGCAAAGGAAAGCAACAAAAGCCTTATTTGGAATTTTCTTGCTGTAACTATTTTTTTCAAGTCCATATGTAAAGCACCTAGCCTTTTCAAGTCTTGACATACATCTAATAAAATGAGTCAGCCATAATGCTCTAATTCATAGATCTGGACACATTTAGTAGATGTGGTGCTCCTATTGCAACTTAATAGGTAATTGTTAGAAAGGATATTCTCTACTTTCTTTCTCTGATAGAGTTAAACATGTATTGACAGGATGCCTGTCAGTGCTGCTCAATGTTTGGCACTTAGAAGTTCAATTAACCAGCCCTCCATCTGTCTGTTCACATAAGATACAGCTTTACTTTCTTGTGGCTAATTGCTAAGCCACAGTAATTACTGATTCTGCAATTCTAAAGCCTGGCCATTCACCTGGGAACATTAAGGACAGTATGCTTCTGCAAAGAGCTGACAGAGATAAACCTGAATAACATTTTACACCAGCTTCTTGTCCTCTCCCTCTGGAAGTTTTTGTCCATGCAGGCTAGAATAAGGTGTGTGCCTGATTTACAGGTCTACCTGCACATCTGCACTCATTGAATTTAACACATCGTACTTAATCCCAAAAGCATGTGGGTACTATATTTTCTAGCATGAATTAGATTTAGTAGCATTTGTGTTTTATATGAAGATAAAAGATGATTCATACTTGTAAGCCAATTAAAATATCTCAGTGCTCAGAGGTTAATGTGGTTGGGAGCTTAGAAGTGGATACTTCTGGTAGAAATATGGATGGCAGACGAAGAATTAATAAATTATGTTAATCTGTCTTTGTTTACAAATATACAATCCCTGCAGATGATTTTGAAGAGAAAGAAGCAGAATTCAAGCATACACAAAGTGATTATCAGCCAAAACATTAATCGGCAGTTTCTTCTTGGACAGTTTCCTGCATGTCTTTGTTCTGCAGAGAGCAGATTATTTTCTGAACATCTCCATTTATACTGCTGTCTGTATACTTTTGCTTAGAGTTCCAAAATATAGCTAAACACTGATTCTTCAATCACATTCAAGATGTCTTAAATAGTCTCAAATGCCATGTTTTTCTTGGCAAAGGAGAAGAAGAAGTTTTCTAGTTTTGAATTTAATTTAGCAGACTTACATGGTAGGTAGCATTCTGCTGAAAGTACCAGCATCTGAAAACAATTGATTTAATATGGTTCTTCATCTCTACTTTAGGAATGGACTCAGTAAGTGTTCTTACGAATGTAGCTCTGGACAAAAAGCAATCCTGAAAACTTGAGTTAAATTACTTCCCGAAGTTGAGAAATCAGGAGAAATAGAACAAATGCAGTAATTTATAACTAATTGAAATTATATGATGCTATTGTAATGCTTGAATTAAAGGGTTTGTGGCATTTCAACATGGATTGACTTCAATTATAGAAGCCGCCAGAGCTTTCAAGGCTGAGTTTCTTGACCTTGGTCATATTAGAAATGTAATTTTAGCAGCTAGAGTACAGGTTATCAGATTGTCTAGCATTGTCCTGAAAACAAAACCCCTAAAGGGATCCTTTTGCTGCTCCTTTTAAAGTATGCAGATAAAATATATCAGGCAGCCTTAACCCAGATGTGGCAAAAAGCACTGAGAGGACAATGCTACTGAGTATATTACCACATACAGCAAACCCAGTTTTAAAAAGCAGAAAGAACTACTAATTTACTTCAAAAGCATGTGTAAAGAAGATGGCTTATGACTGTAAAAGTAATGTATTTATTTTTCTCCTCCTTGAAAGAAAATTTGCCCAAAATTTGCACCCAAACCCCTCACTAATAACACTATACACATAAGTTTGGTCTTTTTATTTTTTTTTAATTATTGATACCAGCAAATATTTTACAGTAATACCAAGTTTAGGATATCATTGAACTACACCCTTTAGGAAGACACAGTTAAAACTACTCCCTGCTGCTGTGACCATATACTCCAAATAAACAAGCCAGGAAGTTAAAGGACAGAAAAAATCCACTTTGAATACAAAGTTGAAATTTAAGTTGGCAGATAAATGTTACAAAGTGCACACAAAAGGTGGTAAGAGGGGTCAAAACGTATCTCAGCCTTCACCATACCTTAAAATGTAATCTTTCAAGGGTAAAAAATCTGAGAAAATAAAGTACAGCATTATAGTTGCATTTAGGTGATAAGAACATATTGCTTCCTTTCACAAAACCTGCATCAGGACTGAACTGCTGTTGCTGGTTATGATTAGAGAAATTAAATAGAAGTGAAATCCTTCAAAACTAACACATTTATGATCTCTTTGGTGAAAAAGAAGGGAAATTGTGTCATTTAATCTTGACTACAGACTTCCCTACTCCAAAATTTTCTCATTTCACTGAAGTACCTGTTGCTTGAAGCAATCTTGCCATTGTGCCTAAACAACTTCTCTCCATTTAACAGCAGTAAATCATTATTTTAGCTATCAAGGAGAGTACTATGTAGCGTGAACATTAATCTAGCATGAACAATATTTTATAAAACAAGTGGCGTACATACTCCTCTTTAAAAATTTTATCAGCATTTCCCTTTGTCATAGAAAAAATTTCATTCACCTCTACAAAGCTAGTAGGAGTGAGTTATGTGTGGGATTTTTTCATTATCTCTAGCCACTTAAATGAGTCAAATCTTTCGCAATTGGGTATCACTGAAGAGCAGCTCATGTTCCCAGTATTTTTTTCATCAGGTTGCAAGATACAGCCTTCAACTTTTCAGGCATAATGGTACAGGCTAAGATTGCTGTCATACACATTTCATTTGCATTTAATGCAAGCTAAAAATAACTGCAGTACAAGTTGAAATCATTGTTAAATATCCAGGACATTTGCTGCAATTCCACTGGAAGCATGAGCAGCAATTGGAGGAGAACATACCAAATGCTGTAGTCACAGATCTGTTTCCCTACATCTCTCTTCTTGTTCAGTTAACCTATGTTGTAATACATGAGGATAAGATTACAACTCCCGTGAGAGACTCTTTTCATAAACATGTAGCAATAATTTCATTGTTCTACTAGACCATCGAGAAAATAGTATCAGGTGCTACAGGAAAAGTAACTTTCCAAAGACTTCATGGCAGCACTTGCTTACCACTGAAAGGTAAACCTTACAGCTACATATCATGCTTACTTTTGTGGTTTTTATTTTTTTAAGTAAATAGCATTGTCTCCACATTCATATATGTCATGGATCACAAAGTTTCTTGGCAGAGACTGTTGCACAGTGGATAGGGTGAAAGAACCATATGCGTACTAAATAATGATTTAAAAGCTGCTTTTCTCAGAAAGACTCTGCTTATGTTGAAATGAAAGAAATTTTATAAAATTGGTGCTATGAGGAGTGCAGAGTATCTTCAAATGACAGCAGTGTCTGCTCAATATGTAAAATCATTCTTATGTCAAATGCTTCTTGGTCCTTCTCAATGCCACCCTGAAGGTCCAGAGGGAAAAAAAATAAGTTTTCAATAGAAAGGAAATCCCAAATTGCTGCCATTTGTTTTCCAATTCCCATTTGCTCTCTGAAGTTTTCTACTACTCACAGAAACAATAATATAGTTGAAATAGATATCAAGTTAACTCTACAAAATTGCAGTAGCTATAGCTATCTATTATTAGTGTATTTGTAAATGTAGCATTACCCTTTAGCCCGTATTTTAGCAATTGTGCAAATTAAGTTGCACATATCCAATTATTTGCTTTGTTTGAAAACAATATTATATTAGTTTAATTCATTATCCATACATGTATGCTTGTCAGATTAACTTGTTCCGAGCTCTTTTTGGAAGAAGTCTAGGCTCTGTTTCGCGATGCACACAACTACAGAACTGCCTAGAATCAAAGCTTCCAAAACATTTTTTTTTCCCATTTAGGAAAAAGATACCAGAAGAACTATACAAAGTAGGATAAGAATCCCAAAATAGTGGTACACAGTTTGACCACCCTTGGAGCTGGAATAATACTTCGTCTCTCAAAACTGCTAATTCCCAGTCCAGTAATACCTCAGTATATTCTTTGCCTGGGTAGGAAAACAATCAATAGGAAGCACACCAGTTAATCAAATTCTGCTAGTTAATTAGTATCCTATCAGTTGCATAATAACCCCCCCACACATTCTTGAGCTCATGTATTTCCAAATATTAACTGAAAATAATTGAGTTATTGGAAAATTACTTTTACTTGCTCAGCTTTATTAATACATGTAATCATATTTCAATTTTGAAAGTCACTATCCAAACCAGTATCATGACAACTCAGCTGCAGAATCCAGCTCCAGTGCAGAAATATATTAGGTGGATCATGAGAGGAAAAATGTATCATTAGATTAATTAGGCAATTATCAGAATTCACAGCTGCTCTCTTTGACAACTGATTCAGTGGTTCTGCATTAATGAGGGATACTTTCTATACACTTTCTACAAATAGAAGTTTATAGAATCATTCATTTCTTTGATGTCTGTCATGAAAGCTAATAAAAAAGGACTGTACACTCAAACTAAGCTGCTATTCAAGAAGTATGATCAAAAGGTAGTTCTAACACCCATGCTTCTCTAACTAATATACTGCATTCAATAATTAATTGAGAATGCTTATGACTTCCATTTACTTCAGTAGTACTTCTTTTTTTAAAGCTTTATTGAAGACACGATTGGGCCCAATTTGATTTTTATAGCCAGTATATTTTTTAAGCAGCTGAATTCAATAAAACAGGAGTGCGTACAGCAGCTTATTAACAAAATGTCTAAAATACAGTAATGAAATCTGAGAACCTGATGCTCACAGTGCTATGCAGAGGTAAGCTGAGATATGCCAGGTTACCACCTGTTCAGCAATCCTACTCAACTGTATCAGTTGAGTGATGGGACAAAAGTTTCTTGACTAATAGCTTTTAGTTGTCTATCCAAATCATACTTCTATTTCTTGAAGTCAAAAATAACCTCGTAAAGCCAAGAAATGGAACAGGATCTGTACTATTTATGCCCCTGTAGAAGAATTCTTCAGTTTACTGTCCCTGGGGCAGTGAAATTTATGACTGGCTGAAGGCATAGTTATCTCACCCACACAGGAACAGCCAGGGCTTCTTTCATGAGGTAGCATGCAGTTTGCTAAGCAAACAGTACCCAAATCCTGACCACAACACCCCTCCTGTCCTGCATTCATGGACATAAGCTGAGGTATGTAAGACTGCAACTGAAACTGAACCATGGCAGCTTCTTCCTAATGCAGACATTTCTGTTCTCCCTTTCCATGCCAGTACTCTTGCAAGGCATTAAACCGGTTGTGCACAAGCACGTTACATTCATCTATTATTCGTATTGCTACAGATAATGTTTGAATGGGTGCATAAATGGCAACTGACACAGTCTAATGAAAAGTCATGCTACAGAGTATATGTGGAACACATAGAATATCCAAAGGGTCACTAAAATATCCAAAGCAGGTCAGTAAACACAAGAACACATGAATTTCCTACAGAAAATTGTTAACTTAGTCCTGAAGAAAGTATGCAACAACAACAAAAAAATTGAAATAAATTAAATAAAACTTCTGAAGGTTTGGGCAGTGCTCCTTCATTTGTCATTTGTATATTCTTACGGAAAATCTTCACCGAAATCTTTACTGAAATACTTGCATTTACCTGCAATATTTTTGTGAAGTTTTATTCAAGTTTTAATTGGAGCTTTTTATTCCAACTTAAGGTAATTTCCTTTTTTTATCTCCTTGTACTGAGATAAAAAATGCAATCAATTTTTGAGCCAGTAAAGGCATGCTAGAAAAAAAACCCTGAACAAGCCCAACCCATCACCAGAGGTTGCTTTCATATGAATATTCAAATGAGCATATAATTACAACTTCAAATACTTACATTGTATTTTCATTAAGTGGGACTGATATAAGGGTAAGGACATCCTCTCTAGTGCTCAGAGAATAAAATAAACAAGCAGAAAAATATATGCTACCCAGAAGAAAACACATATTAACGTATTGGTGAAAGACAAACACAAGATTGACACAGATGTAATAAGGAGAGTTGGGATGACTAATGGCCAAACAAGGAAACTGAAATATGTTACAGTGAGAAGTCTTTTCCTGGCAGAACCCAAAAGCTGTTTATTAATTTCTTTTATAGAGCTCTGCTGCTCAGCAAAGCCTTTTGCAAGCTCTCAGCTTTAGTCAGCATTTTACATAATCCCCTTAAAGCTACACAAGCCTCTCTAGCAAATTCTGAAAGCTGCTTTTAGATCTTGTACAAATAGCACCACCCTCCCAGATTTACAAATTTCTCACTGGGAGGAATGATCCAACTTTCTTGGGAAATCCCTGATGAATTTTCTAGATATTCGTGAAGGATAAACACAGCACATAAAGGACAAAGCACGTTTGATTTTGCAATCATTAGGCAGGATTGCTCAAATACCATGAACAGAAAATGGAGGGGAAGTGATGCATTTCTTCAGATATGCGAAGTTTCTAAACCAAAGGCTTCAGAAGAAGGTTTCTATTATCCCTTGGTATTACCATAAGAAAATAGAAAGTGATTCCACAGTGAAATTTGTTGCACAGTTTTATTGAGTTCTCATAGAGAAGGTGAATCTGATACTCCAAAAACATCTCTCAAAACCAAACAAAAGAATCCCAAGAACAATAAACACCTTCCAGAGAATATAACTTGTAATGATTGTCACAAGTCTTAAGCATTAGCTGTCATTCTTTAAATTCCTGTAAACATTACATTTCTTCAGGTATGCCATATTATACTCAGGAGAGGTTTCTTTGAAGTTACATCTTAACAAGATGGATCTCATGTTCCACTCACGTTTTATTTAATCCTTAGCCTTAATGTTGATGTTACAGGAACAACTATTTGATGCCATATTTCCTTTCTTTTGTCTACTTCTCTCTGTATTTCTTGCCTCTATATAGGATCTGTTAGAAGAAAATGATGAGCTCACATGATTAGCTGTAAGCATCCCCCAAAGATGTTTCTTAGCATGTATAAAGACATGTGATTTGCCAGACTGTATGCAATCCCTAAACGTATACTAATCCTTAAACATAAACCCTATAATGAGTGCTGCTCCGAATATGAAACCACACTTTATGTATTCCATAGTCAGATATGCAAAAACTTACAATTAAAAAGAGAGAGAGAGAAAAAAGATAAATAAAAAGAAGGAAGCACATAACTGTTCACTCAGCTGCTCAGATTTTGGCTAACCCAGCTCATGCTAAGACCTGATGAATGTTCGGAGCATTAGGTGTGCCCTTAGGTCACAGCCAGAGCTGTGCCTAGGCAGGACAGATGGCCAGGAAGAGCTAAGGGGCAGCCATGATCTCCTGCAAACTGCTGTCTCCTGCAGCCACTACCTTTTGCCTTCAGAATCTGCTAATTGATAGAAATGGTATAGACCAAGCCTCCAAACTAGAAGGCATAAAACATCGGCATACCCAAAAAGGTTTTGAAGCAGCTCCAACAGCAGTCAGGCTGTTGGGGATTCTGTGGTTCCTCCTGTGATACAGGGGACACCCACATCCTGATGGAGGAGAGATGAGCATGCTCACCATCGGCTACATAACAATATTTTTTTCTCATAAATGCCCGGATTAAGAGTTATGGGATATAAATCATGAAACCGTGTGACTGGAATGAGATACAAATGAATTCATTCACTAGTCTGTTTATTGTATTCCTTAATGAGCTCATGAAATAAAATTTAGAACACAGTATGTTGTCATGTAAACTTGAGAGACCCAAATGGACCATGGTAGCAGCGGCATGGGATATTATGGTTTCATTGCCTGCTACACAGAGAAACTACAGTGTTTCCAGTCTTCCCTCTAGGCAAACTTCACTACTTTGGTGGCTGCTTTCCCCTTATTCTGCTGCTCCTTTTTCTAGCTCCTCACCCTGTACCTATCTGTTTGGCTTTAACCCCTCCTCACCTCTAGAAGGTAATCTCCACATTTTACCAACTGTGACATTCAGAAGATTTCCTCTTTATAGGGCAAGGCTGTTTCCACTGAAGAGCTCAAGCTACAGGGTGACCTTACTGCCTTGGGCTTTTTTTCACCTTGCCTTTAGAGATGTACAGCTTGCTAGAAAGGCACATTTTGTCATTTTCTCCTACAGAAATTTCCCTTTTTCATGACTCACAATGTTCCCCACATGGCTTGAAACCTTCATACCAGGATTACTTAATAATCATGTTTTCAGTTAGCTTCCACTTAGGTAGAAGGTCAACACTTTAAGGTCAAGAGCCAGTTTTCCCATCCAAGGGAAAAATCTTTCATATAAGGAGAACTCTATCATGTTATGGTGTAAAGCTTCATGGAAACAGAAGTTTCTCCTCATGCCGTGGTCCCTGCTTCTGGAGTTCTGGTATGGGGAATTCCAATCACCTCCTCTATATGGCATACCACTGAAATGCACATCAGATGAGATATAAATAGTGTAGTTCAGCCTGAATCTATTGAAAATTAGAGCAACAAACTGAAAAGCCTGAAGAAAATTTAGTGGCGAACAAAATCATATCCTTTCTAAAAGAAACTGGGTACATTTCTTGCACAGATGGCTTTCATTACAACTTAGTTTCTCTCACCTGATTGCATGATTCATTAAGTACAATCACTAACGAGATATTACACAGCTATTCTTTCTATGCTAAATTAGGAACAGAGAGATACTGGGTTTAACTAAAACAAAATTAGCAAATGAATGGAAAACCTTTTTATTTTTTTTATAATATTTTATTATTTTAAAAAGCCAACTGTATGACATTTTCTAGCTGCATGTTAAGCATGCAGTGGTAGATGGAAGATTCTATTATGCTTTGAAAGAAGTATTTCTTTCATTAGGACTGGTAGTAAGAAAAGCCCCTCTATAAAATTTTATAGATTTTATAGATTATACAATTTTATACCCATACAGATACAATGTCACATTTTACCAAACTGCTATCGTAATGATATTATAACGCTATAATAAAACTATTACATAGTGTTGAGTTTTCTCTTAGCTTCATTTAAATGAGCTTAGACAAATTGATCTAACTGATACTTGATTTTGCTGATACCAGAGATCAATTCTTACAGTATGCCTGAAAGGTGATCATGAAATTTCCCTTCTACCATTTCCAAGCTTTCATGGTATTAGAAATTTCATTGCTAAGTTCATAGCAACAGTTATAATTCAGAAAGTGTGGTTTTTTTTAATGTAAATGACATATACAGTTAAATATGTTGCCTGCAGTATTTCCTGTGCAAATTTTACATTGAGAGCTCCTGTTTCCCCCTTACTGTCTTAATTGAAATTAACATTTTGAAACTATTATTTCCAAAGTCTAGAAAAGTATCTAATTTCTTTGCAATGATCTTATTATATCTTCCAAACCGTTGCTAGAAACCAAATTAAATCTTTTTAGGTGTTTTCTTCGTTTTTTCTGTATATACAAACCTGCATGACTCGAGTCCAACAGAGACATTTATTATTCAACACGGAAATGCACCAAATGCCCACTAGAGGACGTGTGGAACAGTTACTGCCCATTGAAGCAAGAAGTAATTTACTATTCCATGGTGTAGAAGAGATATGCTTTTGTTTGACTAGCAGTTGCTTAAATATCTAAATAAGACATATTTACTTTAATTGGAAGTAATCCAGACTACCTCCTACTTATGATGAATTCTGAAGTTAAAGAGTAAACCTGCCTGGGTCCATAAAACAGTAGCAAACTGAAGATTTTCTCCTGTGAAAACCTGTTGAGATAAATTCCTATCACACAGATGTTCACATAGGGACTATTTAAGTCAAAACGGCAAATGTAGTGTCTGGAACCCTACCATACTGTTGGTAAGTTAGCCAATGAGAAAGAGGGACACACAGCTTTCCGACACAGTCTTAGTGAAGTAGGCTGGACATTTTTCTCTTTATTTCTTCAGATTGATATACTTTTCAAAGAGTTGTAGAGTTTGGATGTGAGTAACAGTTACTTACGTTCTTATCTTAACTTTTTCCTCACTTAGTGTTTTAAGCTAACTGGGTAACAATAAGGCAATTAGATTTTGGGCATTTGTTTTTTAACTGGAACTGCTTGCTTACTTGTGCAATCTCCACAATATAAAACAGGTAGCAGGGTAGGGCTATTTGAGCTGAATAAGCAAGGTCAGGAATTGGAACTTCGTGAGTCTATACTGAAGTGAAGTGTCTTCCAGTGACTGTTAGTGACAAGGAGTGCAATAGCAGCAGAGAGATGCACCCAGAAGACCTCTGATTGCTAAAAAAAAAAAGCATCACATTTGTCTTCTGGTTAGGTTTCTTTTATGCATCCCAATTTTGAGTGGTTTTTTATTAGGTGGCTTCTAATCTCAACTGACAAAAAAAGTGACAAGCAAAAAAATCCTTACAGTCAGATATACTATAAAATCATGTATTCCAAGAGTAAAGAGCCACTTATGAGAAGGTAGAAATTTTGACTATCAGTTCCCTCCACTCTGTACTTCTTTTCTGAACCTAAAAATTAGTAATCTTGGCAATTAGGGTGTCATATTGATATCTATTATTATATTTTATAGAGAACACTGCCTCTTAATGCTGTTGAGATCTTGCTTTCAATCCATCCTTTGCCAATTTAATTATAAACATCAGCAGCATAAACCCAACCTCAGTTATGTCTTCCTTAGTGCAGTTACAGCACTGAATTGCTCTCCACTTTTAAGGACAGAACCTGTACAAGCTGAATTTTGAATTATCATGTGATACATTTCTCTGATTTTAATTTTTCAAAGACATATTCAGTTTTTTATATGAAATACTTTTTAGCGTCATCAATGATGAACAATACTAATTATATTAATCACAAATTGTATATCCAGGTGCTCTGCAAGGTAGAACATTATTTTACTGGCTAAGAAACTAGGACACAAAGAAAGGGATTTGAAAGCCCAAGGTCAGCAACAGCACCAATAAGAGAAACTGCATCTCCTAGATAAAAACAGAGTTTTAGATTAAGGAGGACATGTCCTCCTCCCAGCCCAAAATCTTCACTATTTGCCTGTTAATGCCGCAGGCCTACACAAAGAAACTTAGGGGAGAGAATAGGAAAAACTAACAATAATATCAGAGTAATATAAGGATTGCAATTTAAGAAGTTTCCTACACAAAATAGAAGCTGAGGGATAACATCTGACTTCCTTGGCTGAATTTCTTTTACAGTTACATGAAGGATGCTTTCCTAAGAAAGGAAGTGTCGTGGTTTAAGCCATAAATCAGCCATGCAGTTTGTTCACTCACTTCCCCCTTTTTCTTCCCTCTACTCCTGGAG
>JAOEHY010045891.1:0-37182 GCA_025447955.1 Psilopsiagon aurifrons
AAACCGCGGCAGCTCTTTTAGGAGGGGGAGGTGGGTTAACAAACTGCGTGGCTGATTTACAGCTTAAACCACGACACAGGGTTTGCAGTTTTGTGGCATTCTGGAATAACGTGCTTAATAACTAGACTCATTAATGCTAATGGTAAATCAGTGAGATTAAATATTTCTATAAACAATTTTATTAATAAAATAGATGGCTGATTAAAGAACTCTCAGTGTTAAGATGAAATATTTCAGTATGAGCATTTCATAAACATTTCAATTAACAGGTTGACAACATAGAAGGGGAGCTGTAAAATAATCTAGCCTCAATGTAGGACACAGACTGCCAGCTCAGCTTGTTGAGAAATAAAGGATAATGTTTCAGTAGAATTATAACTGCATAGCAAATTGAACATTTTTAAAATATATATATAAAGGACCTATAATTTGTGCCTTTCAAGGACCTTCTGAAAGATTGTGCGCTAGTGCAGTTCACTATATCATTTTACTATTATCCTTAGTAGGATGGCTGCCAACCTGAAAAGCATTTGAACACCTGAGGACAAAGAAGTGCATACTTACCACCAAAAGAATAATGACAGCTTAGGAGGACAAAGTGAAGAATAAAGTGCCCCCAGTAAGAATGTTTAACATATGTAAGTTGTGAATAACAATAGCTAGTCTGCACTTCAAATGTGCCAAACAGATTTGAGAGTAGAAAATGACCACAGAGCAAATGTTGAGAGAATGTCAGATAATACAGTGTCCTGAGTCCTTTTTATATTCTTCATGTCAAAACTTTTCTTAGCTTTTTCCTGATACTTGTCAGTAGGAAATAAAATAGGCACCAGCATGAAGTACTAAATAGAAGGAAAGAAAAATAAGCCAGATAATTTGATTCACCCTCAAGGTGAATCAAATAGGTCTCTATTTTCCACTTCTGGATGATACTAATGTGAAAAGGAGTTGATGTTGGCTAAAAAAAGGAAGAGAGAGAATGTGAACTTAGGAAAGGCAAGAAAAGGTGTACTTTCAGAGTCTAATTCCTCCACTAGAGGAAGAAAATAGTTTATTCTGGTCTCCAGTTTCTTGAACTATAGTTGATGAAATCTGCTTTTTATTTTGAGCTTAGTGTATCAAGAAAATAATGAAGATATTCTCTTATTCTCTTAAGAGTTCTGAAATGAGCATTTTATCTAGTAGGGACAGGACCTTCTTTTTCATCCCATTTTGTTGGCCTTGCTATGAACCTATTTCTCTGAATGTCTTTAGACTCTCAACTCATGAGGTCAAATTAACCTTTCACATTGCATTGAGTCTGGCTGAGATGGAGTTAATTTTCCCAACAGCAAACCCCATACTGATGTATTTTGATAGCTAGCAAGGAATTGATAACACAAGTGTTTTGACTCCTGCTGAACAGTGCTCACACAGCATTAAGGCTGTCTATCTAGCATTTCCCCTCACCAGCCCACTAGGAGTGGGCAAGGTCTCAGAAGGGGTCATAGACAGGACAGCTGACCCAAAGGGATATTCCATATCAAACGATGTCTGCTCAGCAATAAAAGCTAAGAGCAAAGGGAGAAGGAGGAAGGAGATTTTTTACTTACAGCTTGTTTTCCAAAGCAACTGCTATACATATGGAAGTCCTGCTTCCCAGTATGTTGTTGTACATAGCCTTCCAAATAGGAAGAGAATAAAATCTTTTGTTTGCCTTTTCTTCCACATACAACATTTGCTTTTACTTTATTAAACTCCCTTTATCTTGACTTATAAGGTCTTTTTCATCTTATATTCTCTCCCCTGTCCTAATGAGTAGGCGAGCAAAATGAGCTTGGTAGGTACCTGGCATCCATCCAAGGTCAACCCATCACGCATCTAAATGGGTCATTTCTCTGAAGTTAAAAGGACAGAAAAAAATAAATAAATAAAAACATAAATAAGTCTGGTATATATATACATAATCAGCGTAACTCTCTTCCCAAAACATTTTTGTCCATCATCTGAGGTTCTCAGTGGAAGGGCAGGTTGTTCTCTGATATGGTAACCTCTCACCTTCAGTTCTTACTGTTGGAGCATGAAGGGGGCGTAATCTTTACTTAACTGGCCAGATACTATTCAAGTAGAGAAGAGTTACTGTGACTTGATTTTTTTTAATTACTCAACAGTATATTTTACTCACATAGAGTGCCTTGAAACTGCATGAAATTTAAAATCTCATAGACTTGTATGATCAGAAAATGGTATGCTAAACCACTTTTAGAATTAAACAATCAGGAATAACCCTTTATTTAGAAATATTATAAAAGCAGATAACTGATTTAAAAAGAATCTTTAACAACCTTAACCATACTGTAAAGAATCAGTCTTTGATAACTTTAGTCTTGGTTACTAGGTAAGTTCATGTAACTGACAAAATAAGGATCAGATATGTATCCTAAGACACTAAAATCACAATAACATTTTAAAAAAATTGATAAACTTATATAAAAAAGGGAAACAAACCATATTCTACTTTGGCATATATTTGCAAAAATAAGTTCAAAGTATGTGGCTGATTTGTTGGAACCTCCCCCAGTCTTATTTAAGCTAGTTCAAGTTTGCTGTGATGTATTTTGCTTCTCCAGGTTTAAAACATTATCAGAGTATATGGAATATATAAAATGCTTTCATTTATATTTACATGTGATATACATGAACAAATTTTGAGTAAGGTTTATATTATATTTCTTACAGAGTACTTAAATCTAATGAGCACTTATGCTAATTGCTTCTGCATTATAAATAAGGGAATAAACTTGAAAAGACTGCATAACAAGGTTAAAAAATTAACAAGGCCAAAAAATACTCATTTAAAAGTAGAACAGAACCCTAGTGGTGCAGGTAGGGCCAAACGAGAACTTTGGCTTGAAAAATAGTAATTGCTAACTAAACTATTTCAGGTTTATCATAGAATCATGTAGTCACAGAATTGTTCTCATTCGAAGTATTTTGCATTCAAAAATCATCTAGTCCAAGTATCCTGCTAGGGACAGGGGCATATCTTTGATTGCTCAAAGCTCCACCCAACCTGGCCTTAAGCACTGCCAGGGATCTGACATCCACAGGTTCTCTGGGCAACCTGTGCCTGCACTTTACTGCCCTCATCATGAAAAATAATTTCTTCTTTATATCCAATCTAAATCTACCCTCTTCTAGTTTTAAACCCTTGACACTTCTTCTGCCAGAAGGCACAATTTGCTTTTGTGGAAGCCACGCTGCCTGTCTCTAATCACCCCACTGTCTTCCCTATGTTTAAATATGTCTTCCAGAAAAATGCACTACACGATCTTACTGGCAAAGAGGTGAAGCTACCTTATCAATAGTCCCCCGTGGTCCTCCTTTTTACTCTTCTTAAAAATTGAAGTGGATATTTCGCTTTTTTTAGCCACTGGGTTCTTTGCCTTACTGCCATGAGTTTTCAAATATGATGAGGAGTAGCTTGGGAACTCCACCACCCAATTCACTCCAGACTCTGGGATATGTGTACTTTAATTTACACACAGTTCCTTTCATTTGAGGAGTTCAGAATATTTGGAAACAGCTGGCTGCTTAATTTTCACAAAATACACAATTACAGAGCTAGGAATTTGAAATTATTATTTCATATTTTACCCTGTGATGTAATTCTATACTCTATTTCCATATTGCCATTTGGCAGAAGTGAAGAAGGGTATTGAAGAGAAGCGAACAAGAGTATTATACTCAATTGTAATGAAAAATAGGTTATTCAAATGCCTAGCCAAAAATGAAATGTGGCCAACATGGAAAGTATACTGTGATCATATGCTTTATTAAATACACTGTTTCCTCTTCACTGGTAAAGATAGATTCATCTATTTTTTTTCTCCAGGGAAGAAACCTATGTTCCAATGGCACATGTTGAATCATTACTTCCTCAATCTAACAATCAGTGCTGAAAATCCTAATTGCTTGTTGGCCAAAAGGAAAATCACAGTGTCTGCCAAAAGCGACCGTTCTAGCCATTCGAAGAAGAGCTAACTGTTACAGATGATCTGACCCTTAAAAGTGTCTGGAGTGCAATGCTGCAGTCACTGGGTTTAGAAATCACACTTCTGTCTTGAGAAAGCAGAGAGCTGGGAAGGTTTGAACTCAGTATGTTAAAGAAAAAAAAAAAAATAGCCATCTAGCCTGCATCACTGAAGACTAACTTATATAAGTAATGCCCTCATCCCAGAAACCTTCAGAAAAGGTCTGAGCAGTGATGTCACAAATTTCCATAATGAATAAAGAACATTAAGATTGTAATGCATTAATATAATCTCAAGTGTTCTTATGCTTTTGCCTGAACGTAATGGGAAGCCAAATAATCTCTTGTAATAAATATGCATGCATCTTTTTCTGGCATGGAATTATTGTGTCTGCCAGTAATAAACATTGCCATTTATTATGCACAAAAAAAATCTGACAGTGTCAAAAAATTAAAACTCTTAACTCATGAACTTGTTAAAACCTGCTATCACATTACACAGAGCATTAAAAAAACCCCCCCCAAAAAAAAAAAAAAAAAACCCAAACCAATACCAAAACTAAACAAACAAACAAAAAAAAAAAACAAACAAAAAACAAAACAAACAAAAAAAAAAAAACCAAAAAACAAAACAAAACAAAACACAAACCCCACCAAACACAAAATCACAACAAAAAAATCCAGCCAAATAGAAATCGAAATACTTATTAAGGAAGCCTTTATATTTTCCTGGAATTTTGGAATAAAGAAAGATATTGACTGAATGCACCAATAAATCTTGTGGCTTGCATTACATATCAGTCTCCAAGTTAATTAATACTTTAAATGGAACTGATAGTCTAACATGAAAAATTAGGAAAAGTGCATTTACAGAAGTTCTTCCTGTCTAATTCACAACACTAATATGAAAGTATTTTCCTTTTTTCGGTGAAGGAGAAGACATAGCTGGACCTTAAAGAAAAAGCAAAACACGTAAAAACATTAGGAAGATAGTTTAAATATTACAAGTTTTACTTGTCTTCACACTCTGTTTTCAAAATACAAAAGCCTTTTGAGTCACTCTGATTGTGTCAGAATTGTTTTTTCCAGAATCTATGAGAAACCAGAAAACGGTTGTTGTCATTGTCGTGCTGGTTGTACTTCATTCAGAAATTGACTGTTATTAGCCATAGCACATTTCAAAAGGCCGCATAGCTACAGGATGTGTCCATATAGCAAACAAAACCAAAACTTAAAACAGCATAATGAAAGTGTCTGAGAGCTATATGGCATACACGCATCTTGTGAAGAGTTATTTTAGCCTGCTTCTTGTGGAAATAAATTATTTAAGACAAAAGGTTTATGGATATTGAATTATGTTTATGGCTAAACAATATACTATGGGTATATTTGTGTGATCTCTGAGGAATGCAAGCCCTCACCTAAACTGAGATTAGGTTTTGCTGTGTCATACAAGCACTGTTTACTAAACTTACTAAAGGTTTTGGGCAGAGCTATTTGTCTCTTCTCCCACAGCCATCGTGACTACCCAAAGTATGTGATTCAACAATCCAGAGCATAATTATGGAAAAGATATGATATGATCATTTTGGGCTTGCAACTCAAAGCTTGGTTTCACCAATGAGGTAAGAAAAGGCCAGGTTTTGCTGGGAGAAAAACCAATTCTGATCCTGATTTGTGGAAACCTCCCAGGCTGAGAGTACGAGGCCATTAGCCAGACATTCTGAGTCTTACTTGGACTGCAGAACTTGTTCTTATTTGGAGGACAGGATTTCATTGACCCTGGTATTTTGAAAGCTACATAATTTTTCCTACTTTGTTGCTACGGTTTTCCTCCTCACAGCTCTTTAGTCACTGGTTTTTCTTTCAGTACCTTTAATACAGAGAGCATTATGTATAGCAGTATCCTGCACTGGTCATTTTTTGTGCTAGAAGCAGATCAAAACAAACTGAAGAATTTGATTGCATGGAAGAATATCAAGTCAGATATTTTTTAAAAATGCATGATTTAATTCTATGGTTTAGACCTCCCTGCCGCATGTCATACAAACGATCCTGACCAAAGTATAATCTTTAGATTTCGTTAAAATGGGCTCAAACAGGCTTGGTATGGAAATGTGCCATCTATTAATCTGGGAAGTGATCTACGAGGAACTGATAAAATCTGTCTGTGTAAATAATGGGCATGCAGGGCTACTTGGCAGACAGGAACTTCATTCACAACCAGAGAACTACTTTGACAACTTTTTAAAGATGCTAAAGTGTTAAAACATTCTGAATCAAATCCCCGCACTTAACAATAATTAAAATCTAACAAGAATAAACAATTAACAATAACATTTAATCAAAAAATTAACATTAACATGTAAAAGAAATACTATGAATTTATTGCATGATTTTAACCCAAATTTGGTTAATTCAGACCTTGGTAAGAACAAAACGGCAATAATGGGGTTGTAAGATTTAGTTCAGGACAGATTTCTGATAAAATACTATTACCTTTTCCAGTAAAGGCAAGATACTCCAGATCTTTAGAACTGAGGAATATGCAATAGATCTGTTTCTTAGTCAACCAGGTCTCTTTCCACTGGCAATGATCAACATTTGATGTGCAGAGGAAGTCTAGAGGCTTCAGTAATGCACCTAAGCATTCTGGCAATGCAGGAGGCATTAATGAAGAGGAGAAAACTTCCTTCTTTGTTTTTCTGAAGATAATCTTAAAGCATAAAAAATGGAAAATCCATATGAGTTCAATTGCATGGTTACATTGTGCTATCATGCTATGTACCTACCACAAAACATACAGTATATTTTCTCTTATTAGTGATTTATTTAATATCGATCTCACATTACACTCAATATCAAACCATGTTTTCAGTATGTGAAAAAAATGCTGGCGCTTATATGTAAAGAGGTGAACCACATAAGGATAAATTACATATATCGGAGTATTTATGTTTATAGACAGATGTAATGGTATGTGAGAAAGTGGTTGGACTAATGACGGAGTTAAGTATTTGGTCTGTACAGTGAACACGTATTTCCAGAAAGTTGACAGGTTATGCAGAGTAGTTGCTTCCATGATGATTGGGTGTATTAAAAGCCTTTGAGGACCTGGAGCTAAGCACTTACTCTGTTAATAAAAGTGCCGCTCATTTCCATCTAGCAGCTTATCCCCTAAGTGATGTGATTCAGGCAAAGTTACAACGGGGTTTAATGGCCTTGCAGCAAAGTAACAGCTAAGGGAACCTCTTGCCAGCTAGACAAAAACCTCAAATATGTTTGAATAGCAGTCCTCAGTTTAAAAGCCGTGCATGACAGATACTCAAAAAACTGTTAGATCTCAAAAGGCATGAGAGATCTCAAAAAAACTTTGCCTTACTCTTGATAAGTTTTTAAAAAATCTTAACATTTTGTTATGAATCAATAATAGGCATTTTAGTTTCATGTATCAGAAGGTCCTTTTTCTTCTCTATTGTCATTCTAACTATTGCAGAAGGAAAAAAAAATCTAATGCTTTTCAGGAGCAGTCAGGTTTGTAAAGAGACTCAGAAAATCATGTTGATTTATGACTAGATTAATTTATGCTAGTATTTGTTTAGCTAAGTATACTCTGTAACCCTTAAAGTGTGGTGATGTGATATGCAGAACATAAGTCATCAAAATTTTTAGTGTCACTGTTCAGAAAGTGCATAGGTAGGAGGACCAAATTCACAGCAATCTCAATCCTTTTCTTCCTTTTTCATACTGAGAAAAAAAATATGCAATTTTTGTTGAATGTGGTCTGATGGAAGTTATGCTTAAATATTGTATTTGTATTAGCATTATGTTAAAATATTATATTTACAATGGACTAGCTTTGAAACAAGTATTTATATCTGAACAAACACTGTAAATCATAATTGGCTTAAATAGTGTTAACCAATAATATTTAATTTCTTACATGATTTTTACTCAAAAGAAAGAGTAACGTCATTTTAACAGTTGCACTTCTGTATTATGATGATCTTAATCACATTTCATACTTCAGGGTTTCATTTAATAATCTATAGAGGTCAGGAAGGACTTGTCTTTGATGGACAGTTTCATCTCCTGGATTGGATTTTTCCCCCGGTTTTCTCTGAGTCACATATCAGCCTTGGCCATGTCTGTGCTCTGAGATGACAGATAGACTCTACCAACTGTGGCTACGTGTCAGACATACCTTTCTTCCCTGCTTGAGAAAGGAATTTGCTGCTCTTTTAGATTGGCAGGACCCTTTAAGGGACTTATACCTTTTGATGTATGAAGCATGATTGACTTGCTGAGATAACTGGAACATACTGCTTCCTTGACAAACATTGAAGACGGCTTTCATCTCTCCCTCAATTACTTTTCCAGAAATATTTAACCTGACTAACATCTAGTTTTCTTATTGTAGGTCTCATTAATAACTCCAGAACCTATTAACTTCATTTCCAAAATATACAAAATAGGTTTATCAAGATATAGGGTCTTATAAAGCCTCACTTGGAACTAAGACCCTAGCATCAGTGAAGTGCAGGGTTGGAATGGGCCTAAAGAGGTCATCAAGTCCTACCTATGACAGAATCATCTAGTTTAATCACTGATCAGTCATGACCTTTTAGGATTTTCTGGTGAGAAAGATGAAAGTTTATAGCAGAGACAAATGATGGTGTCTCTTTTGTGGTACTAATGTCTACTAACAAAATCCTAACTAATTTTAATTGCTGGTGCTACTGATTTGACTGCTATAAGTAGAGCTAGATTGAAGCCAAGTGATTTTTTCTGAATATTCTACATAAGATATTCTGATAGGATCAACTATCCTAGGATTTAAGGGATATATCCTTATATTCCTTAAGAGATGGCTTTTGGGATAAGGGACGACTTTTCCACAAAATTATTTTTTGTGACTTGTGAGTGAACCACATGATGTTTGCTTATATATGGCTAACTACCCAGATATTCCAACATTTCGTGTTTCCGTTTATTCTTTTTATCAGTTATTGTATTCTTGCTTATGCCAAATTTCAACTTATTAACTTCAGACCTATTTCCATTATAATTTCGATTTCTGAATATGTCTTCCAGAATAGTTGGTCCTGCAATTATCCAGTTTGACGCTGCTTTTAATTAGGCTCAGAACTACAGGTTATTTGCAGGATCAGGGTCCTGCTTCATTCAGGTACTGCACAAACCAGGAGAAAGTTTCTGGTCTAAAAGAATTGTTACTTGCACATTTGTTACTTGCAACCACTTCCACAGTTGTACACCATCACTCCTGCAGACAGACATCTTCCCCCACTCCAACTTTCACGTGTGTCAGACGGCACATTCTGCATCTCTCCTTGTATATTTAGGGATATGTGTGAAGTTTTGAAATAGTTGAATTAAGTGGAATCTTTTGTCAAAACACTTTCTTTTCTACCTTGACTGTGTTTGTTTGTACAGAGGTATGCCATCACCTTCCCCTGTCCTTAAAGAAGAGAGTATTATGAGAAGGTTTAATGACCTGCAGTGCTTTTCTGTTCTTTGCATGAAGTAATTCTTACCAACAATAGTGTCTAGAAGCAATTCAGCCAAAGATATCTCAAGCCAAGCTTTAATCATAGCAATAACAGGAAGTTAGTAAAAAACTTAATTAAAATAAACTGCACAACCCTAAAATTATAGGATTGATGTGGTGAAATCATTTCTTTTCTGATAATGAGCGATTAGCTTAGACCATGCAAAAATATTTCCATTTATGAATAAGTTAGGGGAAAAAGGATCTCAGAGCGGAAGGCGAGCACTATGGGCATTCGTGTAGCTTGATATTCCCACGCTGAATGAGTTACCAGTAACAGGTCTGTAAATCTTGGGTTGCTTTCTCTTGTTCCATCTCAAAGTTAGAAGGGTGGAAAAAAGACTAACATATAATATTTCTTATTGGCTAAATAGCAATATCTCATAAAACAGGAAGAGAAAAATTGACAGGCAACAATGCTGAGAAAGGATATTGAATTTAGGATACATTATTTCAGTATTTAATGTTGTAAGTTATGAAAGCCACTTATCAGTACTGAGCACAGACACTCCTCATTTAAAGAAATTGCTTAAAAGCAATTGTCATCAAAGCCTGGATTACTTTTTAGGGAGAAGTTCCTGTTTCTGTACTGTGTCATTCAGTGCTACACCAGAGAGTGAGATACTTTTTTTTTTTTTTTTCTTAGGAAGTCTCTATATGATCAAATTGTTATTAACATGTTAAAAGATTTCATTATTATATACTTAGACTGCTAACCTTCAGTTGTCAATCTTCCATTGGAACATATTTCACACGCTACATATGTGTTAAAGTAGAAACCTCCAGAAGGTGACATCAGTATTAATGGAATAATACAATTGAAATCAATCATATTAAGCTTGAAAGGTCATTTTCATAGTTAACAGCCTAAAGTGCACCTACAAAATGTTAATGCTCTTAAAGAAGTTGTTAATTTTTTAGAAATCTAAGCATTTTAATGCTGTTACCTATAAGGATGCAGCCAGCTGCTTAACTGATTCATGTGATTGAAAATACTGCTGACAAAATTTGCGTGTACTCATTTGGTCTTTAAGTTCTATGTCTGGTTTCACCTAGTTCATATACACTTCCTTCTTTGTGTACAATACAATACAACATTGCAAGATAAAAATAGAAATGTGTCTTTTCGTCATGATGAAGAGAATAGAGACAATTCAGAATATATGCAGGCTTAGATTCCTTTGCCCCACAGAATTATGAAAAAAATATGAGCATGTGCTTCTGTTAAATATTCACAAAATATTGTGAGACTACACCTGTTACAGCTCAAGCCTGTTTTCTACTCTAGAGCCAAACTGGTGTGGTTTTTGTTGTTGCTTTTATGTTTGTTTTTTTTAAATATATTATCACTGCAACTGCTGTGCCTTCAGATTTCCATTAATAGAAGAAGTGCTTATGGACTAAAAAGCCAGAAAAGGAAGCTGAATAGATTGCAAGGATTCTTTTCATCAGGAAACAAATGTTGGTCATGGTGAAAGTTTCAGTATTCATATTACTTGCTTCTCTCTTTGGAATCCACACTCCCACACTGCATGAAATGCTGGACAAAGACATCATAACTAATTACTGAGTATTAAATGAGGCAAATCCTGACACAGCTCATATGGCTATGGAGATCATCCAGACCCCAAACAGCTGGTGAATCAAGCAACTGTGCCCGGAACAACTCATCCTGTCAATGGGTGCCTGCATGGGGCATGCCTGTCTTCAGCAGCCGGAAGCTCTGGCATCAGCTCCCAAGGTCAGCAAGGATCTTGCAGGAATTATCTTTCTTCCACCCCATGAGGTGCATCTCCCCTCTCTCCTGAGATTATGTTTTCTGAGTTATTCGAGGACAAAGGATAACTACTTTATGGAAAAACAAATTCTGCACTTCACATGCTTTTATAGTTCTCCAAGTACACTTATCTCACTATTTCAGCTTCTGAAAAAATGCCTTATTTTCTTGATATAAGAAGCATAGTAGCTCTGATAATTGAAGTAGTGTCAGAGAGAAAGTGAATTGTTTAAGAAGAATTTATCATCAGTTGATCTGTCATTTTACCTTGGAAATTTCAACTGAGCTTCTGGGTATTGCAAGACTTCAGTCAGAAAGGCGGAAACACCCATACTTACAGAAAAAATAATCAGGGTAACTGAACATGACATTTTGATTCTGAAAACTAATTTTAAGTTTGGTCTGTACCATAAATTGATGACTCTCAGACAAGATCTATACATGTTAATCAGTAGATATGTAGAAATAAACTTAGAGAGAAATCCAGTTTGGGAAGTACCTGCTGTAGCAAACACTTGTGTGTCTACCACATGTATAGCTGATTGCATACCTGGGAAACTACTGAGGCCAGAGCTTATGCAGAAAAATACAGAGCTATCCCTATTTGTATCAGTCCTTCTAAAGGGGCCAGAAGCTATTCAAGAAAGAATATAAGCAAAAATAGATTAAACTAATGATACAAGACAAATGGTGGGGACCAGATACAAATGGCTTTGATGGCATTACTGAGTTGCACAAGTGTCTAATTACAAAAAAAAAAAAAAAAAAAAAGGCTGACCAATAATTCTACTCACTTTTGACCCAACTTTCTACTTCCATTCAGCACTAATGTCAAAGAAATCCTGGCAAATGTACTATATTGGAATTTTACTTTTTAGTTTCAATTACTGGCATTTCTCTAATGGTTTTGCTCCTACTCAGGGTTTTCCATTGCTATGTATTCATTCATATAACCTCCTTGCAGTCAATAATTGTATCTTTCTGCCAAGGACCAGCTCTTTTTCACATTTATGAAAAAGCCATCTTTTTTTTACCCTCTGTGTTTTATGAGACAGTCTGTATGCTATTGCTCCTGAGACCCTTTTTCAGATTGCTTTCTATTATTTTCTCCAATGCTTTTCTGTAAGATAGAAACATAAAATCAGTTTTCAGTATCACATCAACGTGCTGGATGCTTATTTCTTGTCCTAAGTTAATAAAAGTTCGGTATGTGTTTTTTTTCTCAATGGAGTTCTGAATATCCGTGAATTAAAGGCAAGTAAACAAAATGGCTAAAACATAGTGACTGTGTCATACATAGGAGAATTTTCAGGTTACTGTAGTCACTTGCTTTATCTGGGATATACAAAACGAAGCAGCGGAAGGTCATTAGGGTGGATGCATGGAGGATGGGGTACACATTTCTTTATCAGTGCAGGATACACACTCTACTATAACATGCATGGTGTATACTTTTCTGAGGAGCATAGGTATGATTTATGACCAATGAATTAGTCATATTACACCCCATTGAGAAAGATTTTTGTGAAAGGATTTAAACAACAAACTACTCCAGCCAATTTCAGATTTAGACTACATATTCCACATTATTCTCATTCTCCTAATGCTATGTAACAGCCAAGAAGTGCTTTTTTGTTGATGTATGTTTTCTGAGTACATGTGACAAAGGTCTTTTTATAACAAGTACAGCCTGGCAAAATGGGGTTTTGAGGTAATCTGGAAGAATAATTGGAATAAAAGCACTCATAGATAATAGCATTTATTCATTTATTGTGGCAGCTTACCAAACTTCATACGATAATATTATTAGAACAAAGAGGTAAAATGGAAAGGGTATCAGATTTTTCACTATTTCTTTGATAATTTGTCTTTAAGATTTTTAATTTAAATAGTCTGTATTTCTGCTTTGTAAACTTTAGCCTTTCAGCCTGAATTCCAAATTATCTCCTTTTCAAATTCCGCTATTCTTTTTTCCTGTTAATCTACTCAGGAATGAGCAGAGCCTTTTAACTCCTTCAGTCCTTGTGACCTGGTGTTCAGTGGTGCTGTGTGGCTGTGCTGGTGTCACCCAGTTTTCTCACACATCGGATGAACGTTTCAAAAAGTAAATAATATTAGCTGCAAAAAATATTAACCCAGCCAAGGCTGTGGTCTATTTTATGAGCAAGCACAACTCTAATGGTGTAGCTGCAGCTCTGTGGTTGCTTTAGACCAACAAGAATGTTGTAATAGTTTCTTTCTAGATCATAGAGAAATTGTGAAAAATGGGAATTGTAGTGGGATATGATGTAGTCACAGGAGCAGATAACTTTATTTTCTGTCATTGGGATTCACTACTTGGATTCAAAAATAATTTTATAAAGTAGCGTGTTTCCTCTTGACATGAATGTAACTGATGTTAAACATCTCCACTGCTGATGAAATGACTTATTAGAAGTCAAAACCAAGAAACTTGGTGATTAATCCTTCTATTAATGCATCATCAGCACAAATTAATTCTTACAGCACGAATCACATCTTTTTTGTTGTTTTTCCTTGAAAATGGAAGTTTTCACAAAATTATTTCATCTTTCAAAATGCAATAGTACCCCAGCCATGGTTTCTTTTCCCTCTACTTAATGTAACTGTTCCAGACATTATTTTACTAAATGTCTCAAATTAAACATTCTCTGTCAATTACAGATGATAAAGATCTGCTAAGATAATGAGTGCTACTACAATGCCTGCTTTAATTGCTACATTATAAACTCAGGACCTGAGAAACTCCAGAGACCTCTAACATATAAAACACCTTTCAGCTATGCAGGTGTGGAATTCATTACAAGTTTTTTCCCTCCCTTTTCACTCTCTTTTCTCTTTCCTTTTAAAGGGGAACAAGTCCTAAATTCCTTGGAAGTATGACAACACTTTGAGGTTTGCAGTAAGTTGAAATATCATTTAAAGTTTAAGCACAGTGCTGCGTTGAAAGATATGTGGAACAAAGGAAAAAGCAGGAAAGCATGCCCAGAAGGGCTGTTGAAAGAACAACAAAATGGTGACATTTCTGCAAATGTACCACAGCTGTACTTTCCTTTAAAGGGAAACAATCAGCTTCAGAATTATTTTTGACATCACTCTGTAAGGAAAACTGACCAAAGCAAAAGCAGTAGTTGTGTGAATTTTTTTAATCATTTTTATTTCTTTCCCTAGAAAAGCTAAAGCTTACTGCACAAGAAAGCATTTCTTTGAATAGACATTTTTTTCTCTTTTTCTGAAAAACAGAACTTTTTGCAACAGTTTAGCTGGTGAATGATTCAATTATTCCAGTGGTTAACTCATCTATTTGTTGTTGTATCAAAGAGTTTATTGCTATAAGAAATTCAGTCTCTGTAGAAAACAGTGAATCACTATAGTGTTCTCATACGCTAAGTCTCAGGTTTTGCTGGGGTCGTATTTAATGCATATGAGATGAGAAGGGGGCCATGGAAAGGAAGTAATTAAAAACTACTATTTTTTTTAGCTTCACTAAAAAGACTATTATAGCTGATCTAAATTATACTGACTGCAGCAATCAAGTAGGACATCTCAAATCTCTCCTTAATCAACCCTTTCAGTGCACATTTCTCTGGCTTTGTTTCAACATAGCAATTCAATTAGAATGGAAGAATCTTTAGTCATCTTTTTAAGATAATTTTCTGGTTTGTGGCTATCTTGTGGGAAAAAAGCATAGAGGGACAAGAACAGAAGCTGAAGTTTTAACTCAGAATCAGTACTGTCATAATTATTCCATGGAATTATTCCATGCTGTAGAATGAAAGAGGAAAATAAAAGCCATCATCAAAAGAAATACACACCATTACATGCACTCGATGATGGAGATGTTCTTTACTCTTCTATATCTGGAATGCTTATTATGACATCAGACATAGGCCTCACTTCCATCTGCTTTTATTGCTTCTTCAAGAAAACCTTAGTCCTGCATTGTTGTGGGCCACTTCTGCAGCATGACCAGCGGCACAATGAATTTATGTGACATTTGAGATTAATTCAGCTTCACTGTTTGGTTCAGTTTTGTTGTTTGGGTTTTGTTTGGGTTTTGTATTATTTTTTTACTGTTTTATCTAAGTAAGAATCAATTTGCAGAGAAAAATCTCTGAGATAACATGTAATTTACATGAAAATATTGTGAAACATACAAGTCAAAGGACCAGGTGAAGTACAACTAAAAGTAGGTTAACCAATAATCCTTGTTATTTGCCTTAATAATACAAAGAGAAAAAATAATGGCTACTATAAGAATACTTGTCACTCATTCCCACAATATGTTCCCTTCTAATGAGAGGAAAGGATGCTGAATAGTCTATAAAAGTGATGCTTTTGATTAGCTTCCTACTTGGCATCACAAACTGGACCTTCTTTATTACAAACTCTTTAAAATTCTATTTTCTACAGTATGTAATCAGTGCCAAAGCCGTGAGATCCTTCCTAGATGAAATTACAAGATCAATAGGAACTTTGTTTAAATAAAGACTTCAGGATTTGGTCAGACCCCAGTGCAGAACCTAACAGAGTAATTCAGTCAACCTGTATGTCGAACTTCAAGATTTTTTGTGAAAAGTTGACTCTGCACTTTCAAAAAAATGACTAATTTGATAGGGCTAATGCAGTGCCAATGCATTAATTTTAAAATTAAGGAAGTCCTTATTTATCAGACCTTGATCAAATATCTAATACTGACTTCAAGACATGCATTTTATTTCCCCAATTTTTGGATGGTGACAGAGGCTGCTTAGCCTTCAGGCAAGACTCTTGCAAAAGATGTGATGGCTGAACATGTAGCCTGGCTTATCGCACACATTGGTTCATATGGCCTACAGATGCCTGCTGCCCCTAGAGAATGTAGCACCTGGATCCTTCCATGAAGGCTCTTCATGCTTCATGTCAGGGTCACAAGAGCACCTTCAAATGTAGTTGATGTATACCATGTGTGGGAGCACAGGAAGACCAAACATGGAGTAAGCTCTGAGTTTCTTTTGCTGGATTTCTCCCATATTCACTGATGTCCACACAGGAGTGTCAAGCTGAATACGTGTAACCTTCCACATGTCACATGGAAGTTTAGGTGCGCTGTGGCTCATATTCATGGCTCAAGTCTCGGAAATAAAAGCCTTTAGGCAGTATAGTTAAAAGGATGTGTTTGGAACATGTGCAAGATTTAAAAGAGGGTCCTTTTTCAGACTAAGAAGTAATGGCAAACTTCATTTTAACAAAAGAAAGAAACAACATTGTGTGTCACTGATCTAAAGCAAGCACTGATTAATATTAAGTGGACAGGTTGAGGATATTTGCCTCATTCAAAGGACAAATATGTATCCACTTCAAAAATTTCTCAGTACATTTTACACTAACAGGATGTCTTCTCACTGTTCAGAGAAAAGGAATGAAACTAAATGAACAAGGTAATTGGTCTATTTTTCTACAGGTGGCCCTTCCACCTAAAACTGTAATGTATTTGTTAGAGAAAGAATTCCATCTCCATGTCTGTTTTATAGAGATACAGGTGATTTCAGTCTCCAGCAAAGTCCTCACTCTATTTTGGGCAGTAACTGTAAACAAGAATCCAGTGCGAATGAGTTTAGAAGGCAGAGTGCATTGACAAGGCTCATGCACTTCTCAGTTTATGAATAGGGTTGCAGTAACTTGTCGCATTTCACCACTTACTTCCTGCCTTCTGTAAGGGTGTTATATTAACATCCTTGAAGACTTACTTTTGTTTCCCTCAAGCCCATTAGCTTGCAGGTTTTTATTACCTGTAAAATTTAATACAATGCTTGCTCATCATCACACATCATTCAACTCGAGGTCAGGTATTCTGCCAGTGTACAGGAAACAAGTAAGCCCAGAAAACTGTTTTGTGTGGCTTATTATTGTCACTCCAATAGGACATTTTCCAGAAATGGGAAGGGCAAGGACAAAGGCAAAGGCAAGGGCAAGGATGGCAGGAGGGAGGAAGAGGAAAGGATGAGGCCACAAGCAGAGAATTTTGGGTAGAGACCTAGGGAAATGCAGGAAAAGCATAAGACACTACCCCCTCATCAAAACACAAGGAGGTAATTTGCTGTATGTTGTTTTAGCTGCCAGTTCAGCAAAACACCTGTGATTTCAACAATGCTTCCTCCAGTCCAACTGAGGTATTCACATAATAGTATTAGAGAAAGAAAGGAACTCATAGAAGAATTTTTTGGTTTTTTTTTAATCTAGTCAGTCCATTCAGGATTTCTGTCCCCACTCTTGCCTTTTAATTTTTACTTCCTTATAAACTTACACAAATTTAGTTAATTAAATCTTTATCATAACTGATAGTGGAAAAATATGAAGTCATTTATGTATTTCGAATGCCAAGACTTTTTCAGGTACATGCAGATGACATTGCTCCCTGTTCAGTTCTGTGATATGAGTGTTTGCGTGGGTAGAAATAAGCAGAAGACATAATTTTTGGTATGGATACCTGTTCAGAGAACTGGTAAATGAATGTGTAATCAAGCCCACTGAGCTCAGTGAATGACAGAGCATTCATCTCATTTTCAATTCTTGCTTCTCTTTGTTTAGCAGCAATAAAAACTTCAATCCATAATAATGTCTTGTCATGCCAAGACGTCTCTGTTTCTACATTAGCATCATCAGCTCTAGGAATAGTGTTATTGGTAAATTGAGATAATAAAACTGTCAGAAAGAGAAATCACAAAATTGTATGGTATGTCTTTGAACAGTATTATTAATTTCTCTGTAAAGAGGAATAGTTATAAAAACAGGTGATTCATATATTCAGTAATAAAATTATTAACAAAAGATGAAATGCCTAGGATAACAATGTTATGCAGTGCGTAGGATACCAGGCATAGTAAACTGTTGATAAACTAGAAATCTCCAGGCATTTTTTTATACTATAGTAACATGGACTATGCACATCATCATGCCACTTGGGGCCAGCATCCTCAGGACTGCCTAGCTGCATGTTTTCTTTAAACATAATCTCCTGAGACACCCTGAAACAGTTCCTTCAAGAGAGAATTGAACTGTCATATTTAAGCCAAATACCACCATATGCAGCCAATCCACCTACCTTTGTTTTAGCTGAAAGGTGACTTGATACTTTTTCCCCACTTCATTCCGGTCCAGCAATGACCTGTGGTCTGTTGTCTTTCTGACTTCACAGTAAAATACTCTAATTAAACAGCAGGAAAATCCCTCTTCAACAAACTTTTTATGTTAGTTACTAGGTCACTTTAGCCATAATTTGGTGAGCATTTAGATATAACATGCAAGTTCACAATAGAAGTCCTACTGACTGCTCAGAATTCCCAGGAAGACTTGTATTTCTACTGGTCTGTAAATATGACACCACATTCACATTTAGCGTGCTAGAATTGATATGTGTCTAGTGAGCTGCCCAGGCAACATTTCTGAAAATCCTGAAAATACTGGCTGGTTAGACATTCTTCTGTCTTAGACACCTTCAGCAAGACCAAATATGTAGGCATAATCCCCTAAGAAGTCTAAAGCAAACACAAACCATAGAAAAAGCAGATGTGTACATATTAATGAAACACTGCTCTCAGATAAATGGTGTGAACAACAGTCTGGGTCTTTCTTAATCTCTCTTGTTGGAGCTCTTCCATTTTACACAAATATTTATTGCAGCAGGTCATTAAACTGACAGCTCCCATCTGTCGAGTGAACTCACGAATAAGAGTATGGAATCAATCATTCTTCCTTCCTCGCTCTCTCCTTAACCTAATGGATATTTATTTGTGTGACCAGAAAGAACTATGATGAGATCAAGAACACTTTGGTTTCTAATTTTAGAACAGGCATTCGACAGACATAGATCTATACTAACACAAAGATTTTCAAAAAACATCAATTTACCTCTGTGGTTAGTAGTACAAAGCTGAGTAAAGACGAGTCCAAGGATATGCTCTCCTTTCCTTTAGTTTGTGGTATTAAGAAGAAGCTTATTACAGGTCTGAGGGCAAATGTATAATAGGACAAACAAAGATGATGTTATGATGACTAAATAAATCATGACATACCATGATTTATCCCTTTAAACAGAAGTCTAACCTGCCTGAAATAGTTGGAGATAAGGTCTGCTTTATAATATGGAAGAAGAAAAAAAAAAAGTTCATTTTTACTATATGACTGCAGAGCAGGAAAAGGGAACACTTATTCGACATTAAATATGGGGTTAGTTCATTGATTTTTTTTTGTAAAAATAGCCTGGTTTATATTTCATGCTCCCAAATTATACAGCTCATGCCTTGCAGTAAAAACGGCACCAATGGGAAGTAGTTTATATTCTGTGTTTATATGGGAAAAAAAATCAAAACCAGGCAAGTGTTTCAATTTCAAAAACCTGTCTTTGTTGTGTATCTGCTCAACTTTTAAAATGCTGAATCATTATTTGCGTGGCTTTTGCATTCAGAAAATTTATCAGGTTCAGGTCCTCAGCTGAAGTGCTGATTTACGATTCAGTGATACAGTTGCTCCCTTTACCTATTTACATTACTTTTTCTTCTTTCCTTTTTCTCCCCTATGCCCCCCAATGAAAAATACAGTACATGAACAGTTTAAAAAATTTACCCTATTGTACACATACTGAGAAAAACTATAACCAATAAAAAAAACATAAAATTAAAACTGGCCATGCCTAGATAATAGTGATACGTTAAAAGGTACTACTAGGATTTCTTCTCCATTTTTTTTTGTTTTATTAAAATTTGCATCTATTCATTTTTTATGTTTCTCTTTAGCAGACCTAGAGAAACCCATGTATTTAAGATGCAGATGCAAAGAACTGACAAGCTTCGCATAAAATTTTAAAGTGAAATCTGAAGGTTTTGTTAGAAGAACTTTTAAGATTCCATATATGAAATGCTTTAAAATTGCAATGACATTTACATTTTAAACCAAGATGTTTCAAAATAATTTGCTCCTTTATTGATAGCCAAGTTCAGGATTCAGTTTTGTTTGCCAAGCTGAAGTTTCTACAGCATCTGAAACTGAATGTAGGTGTTCTGACTCCCAAAACTGAATCTCTGTCAGTAAACAAGAAAAGTACAAAAGCAGAAGTCTGATGTGGGGATGGATAGAGGAATAGGACAGAGACAAATTAACCAGAATACCAAGGACAGAACACCACTTCCAGAAGATAAAATGAAAACAGGAATGATGAACACTTCACATTTTTTTCTTCTGTCACAATTGCCTATGCAACTTACCAAGGATATTTTTGTCATTCTACTGGAATATCTAGCTCATAGAGAAAATACTGATCAGTTCAACAGAGGATACAAACTAGAATTTCCAACTTCTCTCATTCATGAAAAACAAGACCCTGAAACAACATCTATGTTGGAAAAATTATTTTCGAAACCCAGGAAATGTCTATATTAAGGATACCAAGCAACCCTCAATTTTTCCCTCATCCCATCTTCCTTCAGGTACAGTAGGAAAAATTCTTTGTTTTCTAGACTTTTTCTTCAACAGCAGGATCTTCTATTTTTGCTCTCTTTACACTAACCACAAATTGTCTGTTTTCTGGCACTATCGCATGCCATTGCCCCAGCAAAGGTCAATAAAAACTACTAATGCTTTGTATTTCACAATTCTGGACTGATACAGGAGCCCAAACCATTGGGGAAATCAGCTTCCTGGTAAGCAGACAGAAAAATTGTATTTTCAGACACAGAATGATACCACAGTTTTAAAAGACAGGCACCCAAATAGGTGATATGATGGGTTAGCTTTTCCATCAGCATAACAGGACTACAAACCACCTGCATTTCTAAAGGTGCAGGAACAAGCTACTCTTTAACCTATCTTCAGGGACTGCCGCATCAGAGAGACAGCTGCTTAATTAGCAGAAACATTAAGGTACACCTACATGGTGCAAGGCAGTGCTTGTTCAGAGACATGGAAGAACTCTGAATTCAATAGTGGGAGAAGGACATCCACAGCTGTGTCATGCTCAGCTCAGGACACACAACCTGAGTGCACAGCTCTTTAAGCTGGGTGGAGCACTAAGCTTATGTGTCTGAACAGCTTTTTACATATGAAGGAAGTGGTGTTTAATTTTCACAGGCTTTTAAACTAATTTTCAAAACAAAGAGAAACCAGAAAATGTCCACAGAGACTTCACAGGCACTTAGATTAATAGCAATAAACCTGACACAGGCATCTTCATAAAATGCTTCATACCCATTAAAGCACAAGGAAATCATGGAGCTACCTATGTCAATAAGCCCAGTGATTGAGCCTCTCAGTTACTCTCCTGCTGTAACAACATATGCAGCTGGCAAGGAAGAAGAGAGTTATGATATTTTTGTTCATACTAGTTCAGCCTGTCTACAGTTCCATCTCTTCATACGATTCACTGTTTAATACCACACTAATAAAACATGTTCTGTCACTCGATTTAAGCAGGAAAAATGTGGAAGCATTCCTTTCAGTTAAGGGACATGTGAGCAATCCAGCCTTTGTCTTAGCCTCACTCTAGTTGTGAGCAAAAGGCTTGTTAGGGTTTTGCAGTTTGATAAGAGGGTTAACTGAAGACAGCGTGCTGCCAAGAAGAGGAAGCCTGCTTGCAAGAGACCTTGACCAGGATGCCATGCAGCTGGATCAGCAGTAGCTGCTTGCCAAAGAGCAAGCCACAAGTTGCAATAAACAGGAGAGACTCCATTCGCTTGCTGCTTGGGACTTTATGGAAACTTCATGAACTGCAGCCAATCACTGCGCTGTTGCTGGCACTCCCCTAAGGGAGTTCACCAATCACATGTCATCGAATGTTCTAGTGCTCTGTAACTTTTCTATAAAAGGGATGCCTGCGCACAATAAACTGTTCAGCGTTTGATCACATTGATCAGTGTTGTGTTGTTCCATATCCCCCGCCAGAAAACATCTCTATTTTTGCTTAAATACGAATGCGTTTATTGCATTATGTCAAGCCTGTTTCATATAATAAGCCTGAACATTATTCTCCCCTAGAGAGGTAGCTACTTTTACAATACTTCAGCCATAATGCTTTGGTCATGGAAACAAAGTTGAAAGATGGGGAATAAAATGCATGTGATAATTTCTCTTTCTCCTCCCCTCCCCTCCCCTCCCCTTCCTCCTTCTTTCCTTTCCTTAAGGTAGACCATTTCCTGATGTGGTGCCAGCTACATAGCTTGCTCTCATATGGTTGAATTTATAAATCTAATTCAGGAATGGATCCTGTTGATTTCCTGTTTGCTGTGTTTTCATAGTGCTGTCATCAGTCTGAGGTTTGGTGGTGTTTATATTGTTATAAATTAGGGATCAGCAAAGTCCATTGTTTAAATTAGTTTTGTCACCTAAACTTATAATTCCAATGTGAGCAACTCAGCCAAAGATGTCTAATTTTATCAGTTTCATCCAGTGCTCTCATCAGAGCTTTACACAGGCCAGTAAATTTGGCAGAGAGGATAGCCCAGATGTAGTTGAAATATATTACATTTCTTTCATTCAATGGGATTTTAAATGAGAAACATTTGGCTTTATCAAGCAAGTCAATGAGGAAGCAGAAACTCAAAAGATAAAGACGTTTTTATGTTTTTATTTTTACATAGGAGACTTAAAGAACGGCATGCGAAAATTTTGTGAAGATGTAGGTTTTATCCTGTGCACGTCATGTTCATTTGCTTTACTTTTTCCACAGAAGAAAAAGTGGTGTTAAATCATCTATTTTTCATAAAAAACCCAGCATCTGTTAATATTACTTTTCTAAACATGAGGTAGTTGTATAAGACTTTTAGCAAGGCTTCACAGCAAAATATATGCGGCAACATATCTTTAAATTTTTCATTTCTTTAACTTTTTCTTTTTCAGCAGTCAAGCCATACCATTATGGGCAAGTTATTTAATTAACCGGTTGGTTCTCTATCGCAGTATTTGGAGACTGAGGTGTTTTACTTAGCTGATTGTGGTTATTTGGCTGGTTAGTTTGGCTTGCTGCTGTCAGATGTTTAAAGATTATCATTAGCACTACCATTGCCGTTGATGAGGTTTGTTTTGATTAGCCACCTCCAGGTCCTGCCTAGAAGATTTGTATTTTGTGAGGTCAGACCTTAAGAGATATTTACTAAAACTCTTCATCTTAAACTTTTTCATAATTGATGTATATTGTATTAACCAGCAAAAAATAATTACCTGAGGCTGGACATTAAAAAAATATAATCATTTAATGAAAAATGTATAGATGCATAGAGAATAACAGGCAACCTTATACTTAGTATCTGATGTTGTTATGCACACATAGTTGAGCTGTTTAATTTCAGGAGTAGTTTGGTTTCAGCTTAAAATGTTTCTAGAAGATGTTTGCCTTTTCAATGCCTCAATTTATTTTTTTAATAAATAATAATTGTAAATAAATAAATAAATAAACAAACAAACAAATAAAAGCTACATTAAAGATGCCTGAGCATGAGATTCTTAAACAGCAGATTTTCCTCACAACATTTTGCTTAGGATCTCCTAGGATGTAGATGAATGCTTGCTTTCAGGAATACACATATTCTCCAAGGAAACTCCTTGTCAACATCATTACATTTTGTACTCACACACACTGTCGCACAAGATAAGACATCTAAAAATGATATAGGCATTTATTTGCTACTGCATTGGGTCTGGCTGTGATGGACTTATGCCTGAGTAAGCATCAGGACTAACATACCAGTTTCATACTAATACTCAATATCCATTTAACTAATAAAATCATTCTATATTTCAGCTAACACGCTAAAATGAAAAGAAAAAAATTGTTGAAAAACAATTGAAAATCATCTTCAGAACTTTTCTAAACTCTTAAAACCCTGCGAAAGATGAAGCCTAAATAACATACTCCAGATGCTTATGGTATTAGATTTAATGTGTACTTGCACATTTATTAGGATAAGGCCAGGGACAGCTTCTACTGCTACTAATGATGGCACCCTAAAACCTCTGCCTTATGGGAACAAACTGTGAAATTTAAAAGAACTGTGCATTTAAATCTGCTCTCTGTCCAGCAGTACACATAAGCTTGTGCGTAGTTGTAGCCAGAGAGTTGCCTTAGTATATAGCTAAGCAAGAGATTAAATATTATGTCGCAGGAAACTCAGCAAAATTTCAGTATTACATGGTAAAGATTTTCTGCAGGCTATAAAATCATAGAATCATAGAATAATTAGGGTTGGAAAGGACCTTATGGTTATCTAGTTCCAACTGCTCTGCCATGAGTAGGGACGTTTCAGTTTAGACCATGGCACCATGGCTTTGAACACTGCCAGGGATGGAACTTTTACTTCTTCTTTGGGCAACTTCTTCCAGCAACCTGTTGCGGTCTCACAAGAGGGGCAGGGTCTCTTCCTTCAACCTGCTGGTCATGCTTTTTTTGATGCAGCCCAGTATATGGTTGGTTTCTGGGCTGCTAGTGAACACTACAGCTGGTGTATGTTGTTTGTCACTGACCCACACCCTCAAGTCCTTCTCCGCAGGGCTGTTCTGAATCACTTCTATGCCCAACCTGAAGCTGTGCCTAGGATTGCCCTGACCCAGGTGTAGGACCTTGCACTTTGCTTTGTTAAACTTCATGAGGTTGGCATTGGCCCACGTCTCAAGCTTGTAAAGGTCCTTCTGGATAGCATCCCTTGTCTTAACTGTGTTAGTTAATAGGTGTAATTTTTATTAAAATACATCCAGGCTCAAACCATCCTATCACTTCTTTTAGATTACAATCAGCTATTTAGGCTGTTATGATACTGACAATATCAACATCAAACAAATTTTATCAATTAACTTTAGAGCTGAAAGACTGCCTTTTACATTCTCTCCGTTGCTTAGCTCTATCTTCTCCTTTTCTAACAGGGTAAACATAGCTGAAGTGGTAATCAACTTACTTTGGCAACATTGACAAGGGAGTGATTTTAGGAGGCTTACTTATAAAAGTAAATCCCCTCAGTATCAGTTAAGTTTTATCTCTCAGTGAGTAGTTCTGAGTGCAGGTGCTCTATCTGCCCCTTCCAAAATCTAATGTGTCGTCAAACTGGCTATTATAAGCCCTGAATATGTGATTTCTGAAAGAAGCGCTTCCTGAATTTTCAGTGTAAAAATTAAAATAACAAGCACATAAAGCCGCAGTGACATAGAGCTAAATTTGCTGTTGATATAATTCTAGCAGGGTCAGGGGAATCAAGACAACCACACACTTGGATCTATGCCTCTTCTCTTTTCTGGAAAAGTCAAGTCCATACATCCAATTTATCACCTCGGTGCTAAATTTAGCACCGGTGCTAAATTTGTGCTTATTAAGGGGAAGTACTTTTCAAACCACTCCAAGGGCTTCATGAGGTTGCACAGATTTTGAGGAGTTATACATTGTTACAAAGCCATGAGATCTCATGTGCCTTTAAACTCATGGTAGTTTTTAGAGCATTTGATTGCTTTGTTTTGAAAGCTGAAAGAGATTTCATAAGGGAGAAGGTATTTTCGCATTTACTGAAGGACAGGTGTGTAAAAAAGTCTTACATGTGGCTGTGATCACAGTGATAGATTATGTACACATATGCAGAACAAGAGCGCAAGGAAAGGGACATACATGATGTCCACAGGCACTTCATTGCTACCTGCAAATCCTACTTTTGGAACATCTCCAGTCTCATTTAAGCCCTGACTAAGTCCATGCACTAAATATATATTCCTACTTAGGAAAGATGGCTGTACTTTTCATATAATTTGCGAATTAAATGCTAAAAAGGAATTAATGGGAGAGTTCAAAATGAAAGATAATGGGGCAATTTTGCATGTAGGTGTGTGGTTAATTTTAGATATATCCAGTATAGAAAAGAGCGTCCCATATAATGAATCACACACTATCTTCTCAACAAATTAAGATTTCTCATGAGGAAAATTGACTGCAATATAAGCAAATATAAAGAAAAAATATGGAAGATAAAATCTTTCAGAAAAATTATCTGTTAATTTTAATATATATATATATATATATATGTGTGTGTGTGTGGTTTAAAGAAAAGCCAGCAGCTCAACTGGATGGGAAATTAACAATAATGAGAGATGTCCATTCAGCTATAACTCAGATTTTAATTAATCCAAGATTTATGCCAAGCATCTAGCTTGCGATATGACCCCTGGAAATAACTACAGCTGTTGCTGCAATGAAGAACATGTTCACTATTTGCTAAAGTCTCCACAGGTAAAACAAAAGCAGATAAATCATAGTCATGGCTACAATCGGGGTGTCTTGGAACTATGACCTGGGAAACTGGCAACTACATGCAGGCACACACATACACATTTGCAGTACACACGAAGCCTGGTGCTAGCTATTGTGTTTTATTTGGGTAGCCATAATTTCCAGATTATTAACTTAATCATTTTAAAAGAACTTTTCACAGCATTAATCCCATTTAAATTTGAGATTGAAACATTCAGAAGAGGAGAAGCTCTATTAGCTGCACAATGTGAAGCAAATGGGAACACAGAATGCATCTGTATTAAAATCAGACAGAAAGTTGAAATTTCGATTGGCATTACTTAGTTGACAAGTATCAAGCAAAGCAGCAGTTGACTTTGTGGTCCTCCTCGACAACATGCTCAGCATGATACGAGACTAAAGACAATTTTGTATTTAATAAAGTGCCATATAAATCAGTTGAAGGCGCACAATATGAAAACAATTCTGAGGCAGGAAGTATAGTAAGATATGTCATTTATAAAATAGGGTCAGATTCTTATATTCTTTCCGTGTTAAATATCTAATTGCACTGAAGAAACAAGACTTCTATGGAATAAAACTACATAACATAAATAATAATAAATAGAATCATAGAATGGTTTGCGTTGGGAGGGACCTTACAGACCATCCAGTTCCAATCCCTTGCCACAGGCAAGGACATCTTCCATTACACCAGGTTGCTCAAAGCCCCTTCCAATCTGGCCTTGAACACTGCCAAGGATGGGGGAGTGGCAGCTTTGGGCGGCCTGTTCCAGTGCCTCACCATCCTTATAGTAAAGAGTGTCTTCTTAATATCTAATCTCAATCTTGCCTATGTCAGGTTAAAGCTATTCCCTCTTATCCTGATACTACAGGCCCTTGTAAAAAGTCCCGCTCTAGATTTCTTGTCAGACCCTTTAGGCACTGGCAGCTGCTCTAGGACCTCACCAGAGCCTTCTCTTCTCCAGGCTGATCAAGTCCAACTGTCTCAGTCTGTCTTCTCAATAGCAGAGGTGCTCCAGCCCTCTGATAATCTTCATGACCTCCTCTGGACTCATTTGAGCAGGTTCATGTGCCTCTTGTGTTAGGAGCCACAGAGCTGAATGCAGAACTGGAGGTGATGTCTCAGGAGGGCGGAGTAGAGGGCAAAATCACCTCTGTTGGCTTGTTGGTATCCCGAGTTCATCTGGTCACACTCTGTCATGGGTTCAGTAGTAGCAGTCATTTTTCTCCTTCTTAGTAGTTGGTGCAGTGCTGTGTTTTTGACTTGTGGCCTGAGAACAGCGCTGATAACACCAATGTTTTTAGTTATGGCTTGAAGTATGAACATAAGGTCTCCCAAAAATAAACTGCTTTGTAATTAGTATTTTGAGTTGGATAGAAGAAGTGTGCTACATCACCGTAAATTAGACCAAACGTTCCCATACATGAGGAGCTAGGGCAGATCTATTTAAGTGCTTAACAGCTCTGAAATAGGACTCCATTCCAGTTTTCTTGTATGCATGTTAGGATGCATACATATGAAACAACTGTAACTGAGTCATGTGAACATGTTCCTAAGTGACACTGAAAACATAATGAACTTTTTCTTTCAACCTTATATTTTGTGCTTTTCCAAAGTTTTCCTGTTTTTTAACTTAGTGAAATAAATTTGAACAGCGCATTATCAATCCATCTTACCCCTAATTCACAGAGCTGATTTATTCATGTACAGCCCTGTTCAGTACATGCCCATTTCGCCATGTACAGGACAACTAAAAATATTTGTAAAATAATTCTTTCTTTGAACATACAGAGACAGACTCCACATAGAGTTTTCTAAAACTTTCAGCAAGAATCAGAGATGTGAACTGCAAAACTCAGGATTTATAAAGCAGTGAGTTAGCTAATTATTAACAATAAGGCATCATATTTGATTAAGTTTCTTGCTTCAGATTTCAAATGTATCCATCTTAGGAAAGAATTAAAAATAGTTCAGAAATTCAATGGAAGACCATCCTTACAATTGTAATAGGAAACTCCCAATATATTTAATTAAATATGCTGTATATATATTTTATATATATCACATATATAAACATGAATATAAACATGTAAATATATATTTATATATTTTTAAAAAGCATATAAAATTTATATAAAATATACTGTGATTAAATATATTAATTATAGTGATTACATAATCACTATAATTAAAGTTTATTAATGACCTGAAAAGAAGGAAACAAAACATGGGAGAAATTCGAAATGCAATGCCAATTGTACTAAACAAGCAAAAAATATTTTGAAGCAGCAAAGAAATGAGCGTTGATGCTTGCTATTTTAGAAGACTGAAGAATGTGTATAAAATAAAAGCTTTTCTTTAATATCTTTTTTAATGATCTGAGAATAAGCAGAAAAAGAAGCCAAAGGAATCATCCAACTCTGACAGGTTGTGGAGCAAGAATCTCTATTACCAAACTTGGAAAACTTATTTCCATATTTCTTATCAATGAAAAAAATTGTATCCATAGAAAAAGCAGATGAAGATGATAATGGAGTAAATACAGCCTGCTAACTCCAGTGAAATAATAGTGCTGCTTTGTCATAAACTTGTTGAGTTTCTTTGTTTAGTTTTAACAGTCATGGATGGAGGTATAGTTAAAGCACCACCATGGCATGAACTGTAACCCCAAGAGCCACAAAGGGTTATAATTTTCCTTTCAAAATACAGAATTAATTAGCTCTGGTGATTCTACTTTCGTACTCCTAGTTTTCAAGCTGAAGAAAGAAAGATGCCTCCACTCTAGGTCATAGGACTTTTGTTGCCTGCATTTACTATCATCTGTAACCCTCGCTTCCTAGGTCTTTTGATGTGTATGGGAAGTTCTTAAGGGACAGTGCCAGCAGTTTGAACACAATTTAAAAGTCTAAAGCAATTCACTACTGGCTAAAGCATGCAGCAGATAACTAGAACTAGAGAAAAACAACACTAAGCGCTAATACATCTAATAAGAAACCCTCTGATTAGCATTTCCTAACCAGTTAGAAATCAGTCTGGCAAAGGGAGGACAGCAACGTCTTTGCTCTTCGCAATAATGTTGTTGAGTTAGCATCCTCCAATTCCATATTTGCTTTTTTACCCTAGGATTTTATACCATCTGAGAGGAGCACTTTCCCTCTTGAATCCTTGGACTGCTAACTAGCTATACCCAAGAAATCTTAGCTCTGCCTTCAATGTTACCTGTTTTATCATCAGTGTCCCTACTCTATGCACTTCCTCACAGCTTGGCAAATTTCTCAGCAGCCTGAGCCAAGGTTACACAGCTAAGCCACATCAAAACTCACTTTCAGTGACAGACAGTGAAGCTTTAGCAGGAAGGTTAATGAACCCTGTTGCTTCTATAAAATGGGCTTAGCCAACAACTCATATGGCTCTCAAACCATAATTCATTCCACAGCTTGATTTTGGACTCATCTTAAAAGGTGCTCCTAAAGCTTGTTGCTTTCTTTTTGAAGTCCACTCAATTGTCTATATATGGTGACTTTAATACAACCAGCGACAATATTTTGAGGTTTTGTAATAGCAGCTCACTTGCTTCAGCCTGATTGTCTCCTTTTTGCCCCTTTTCAGACAGATTGCGTGCACATGAAGATATGAGTTTGACTGAGACTTAGTAACTGTTTATCATCAACTTATTTGAATGCTGTAATTGTTTCTGTCTTACAAGACCAAAAATGCACATGCAGAAAAAAACCAACAAACTGGAACAGACTCCTAACTAACAATTCAAAAAATATCCTGGCAATGATTTATCACTTTACCAATCCTTTCACATGACAAAATGCTCACGATCACCCCAAATAGTCATATGTGAAACATGACTCCTTACAAAATGCCACTCACTAGAAACAGCAATTTCTGTCTATTTAAAACACCCGAGTAAAAATGAAACATTTCCCAGTGTCTTATAGGTAATTTCACACCTAAGAAATTTAAATATCAAGAGGTCACATGGTATATGCTTCCTTGAGCCCTGGTATAAAAGTGACATACTTAGGTTCTGTTCACCATAATGAATATTGATTCTGTTAGTACTCTTCTTTTGCCATTAGATCTGCCAGTATTTTGTGGCTCTTAGAAAAGAGAATGTTCTTTTGTAGCTGCATGATCTGAAAATATAAGAAAAAAAAAAAAAACAAGTTTAGCATCTTATATTCAAACCAATTGTCCTGGGTTCAGTTGTAACAGCTATTTTTCTCCTTCTTAGTAGCTGGTGCAGTGTTTTTGCCTCAATCTGAGAACAATGCTGATAACACACATGTTCTAGTTGTTGCTAAGTCATGCTTACGCTGATCAAGGACTTTTCAGTCTCTCATACTCTGCCGATGAAGCCACAAGAAGCCAGGAAGAAGCCACCTGACCCAAACTAGCCAAAGCAGTATCCCACACCACAGCATGTCATGCCCAGTATATAAACTGGGGGGGGCTACCCGGAAAGGAAATATGACTGCATGGGTCAGGCTGGGTATTGGTTTTGGTTGGCAAGTGGTAGGCAATTGGTTTGTGCATCACTTGTGTTCATCGTTTTCTGTTCTTTTTCTCCTTATAGTTTTATATTCTCTTCCGTTACTATTTCCCTTACCATTATTACTATTGGTGGTAGCAGCAGTGGTTTTGTGTTATACCTTAGTTACTGCGCTGTTCTTATCTCAACCCATGGGATTTACATTCTTTCAATCCTCCTCCGAATCCACCAGGAGCAGGAGGGAAGAAGGCAGTGAGTAAGTGAGCAGCTGTATGGTTCTGAGTTACCACCTGGGCTTAAATCACAACGCCAATACATCAGTGAAACAAAGGGACAATATGAACAGGATGGAGAAAGCAGTCACAGATTGATTAACTTTCACAGTGGTTTTAATTATTATTTTTCTTTAGTTTCATTCATACCTAGGCCTATTGTGACTACCATCTCAGATTCAGTAGTAAAAAGTGACATAAAATTCAACCTCTTTAAAGAGGTCAGACACATCTAATGCACAAAAATTTGAGTAAGTGAGGGTTTTAATCTCTGAATTCATTCAACTGAAACAAGTATTTATTGCTTCCAAAAGGTATCACAGTGTATTTGTACCTACTATTGGTCTGGCATGAATATATTTGAGTGTTTTAGATTTTAAAATTTTAAAACTTCTACTTGTGAGTTTGGATTCATTTTATTTACTACATGGTTTTGACAGTAAGATATTCGTGCACTTGAGTTAGGTTGATATTTTTATTGTAAAACGTAGCTACTCTTATTTCTGTCAGAAACACCAAAAAGTAGAAATGTCAAAAATGTCACAAACTTCAAAGTATACAAACATGTCATTAAATTATGGTAATGCTTAGAAAAGTGGGAGTAAAAAATAGTGAATACAGCAGGATTTTTTTAACTTAAAGCATATTTACAAAAGTAGTTAAGGAAGTTATTAATCTTTCATAATGATAAAAAGAAAACCCCTAACACTGCATTGTAAATACAGTCCTATATTTCTGTCATTCTATTCCACTATGCTCATTTCATGGTAATTTATCCATGATATAATGCATTTTGCCTTTTTTTCTTTTTAATATTAAAAAGAAACATTCAGGCAATTTTGCTTCCTAGGCCAATATTTTTCCGTAACTGTAAATGAACTTGGTGTAAGCATCTAACATGTGGGGGTGGGGGGAGAATATTGTGCATATTGTTGCAGTTCTAGTTCACCTTTTTTTTTTTTTTTTTCGTAGATTTAGCAGATTTCTTTATTGATTGAATTTCAGAATATCATTTCAGATCATGTATGGCTTGCAGGGCTGCCTATTAATCTTAGAAGTTTTATAAGCAAGCAATCTACATACCTGTCAAGAAGATACATTATTTGTCTGCATGACCATACTGCATTTTCTAGACCTTTCAGATTTGAAATGTAATGGGTATGCAGAAATTTTATAGGCAAGTTCTGTATAAATCACTACTTGAATGCCTCTGTATGAGATACGAAGCAAATGTGCTATGGGAATGCTTCTGCCCCTTACTGTAAAAGTATATAAAAAAGGTTATTCAGACTCTTGGACTGAACAGAGAGCTTTACTGGTATTAAGTTCATTATATTAACTTCTTTGTAGGATGAGTCATGCTAATTTTATATTAACTTTAGACATAAAATGGCAATACAGAAAAAAAATGGAGCAGTGTTATCACTTACTATTTAAGTATTCTCACAGCATTTCCATTTGTTTAGAAATTAAAATAGTTCTACAGCTACATAAAGCTTTGTCCAAACTTTCTTCACAGCAATTAGTGCCTTAGCACATATTCCCTCGCAACTGAGAATGTTGTGAAGAAAAGATTATATCTTTCTTTTATTCATAGTTCCTGCTAATTATTTTCTCAATTTTTTTATTTTAATTATAAATATAAATTCAAGCACTCCAGTATTGCTTAATGAGCTCTACAGTAACTTTTAATGTAAGCACCTTTACCACAGAAGTGTTACAATTTATGGCAGATGTTCTGAATGTAGAAGTTATGAGCTTGATTTAGTATAGTTTTCCTTCATCATTTCTAAATACAAAAAATTTGATCATTTCATTGTATTTATGCCACATTTGTTATTTTTTTCTTTTCCTAATTTGCCAGTGTTTTGCTCATTTGGGAACACACCACAAATGTGTTTAATATAAATTTATTATAATAGTTACTAGATTCCCTATGCATACAAAAATATCTCTCTGCTTTTCTTGGGAACTAGGTAGAGAAAATGTTCCTGAACATTTCAATGCTTATGAAACTCACATTAAGCTCTTATTTGCATTTTGTAAGGGCTTAAACACTTTTGAAATATGTCCTAAGGGCATTCTAGGAAAAAAATCTATCACTCCAAGATTACGTGGTCACATTTTCTAAAAAATATTCCTTATAGTTTTACCATCATAAGAATGATCCTTTCTTTCTTATGACATCAGTGTAAAATGTCTATATAACTAAATGAAATATTTTGTATTGCATGAAAATAATCCTTTTTTATAAGGTTGACTGTAGATGCTAGTTCTGCATACAAATTTTGCAACTCAATTATGCCTTGACTTTAAGTAGTCTACCTACTGATGTTTGCAAACATAGTCAACAATTCTGAATAGGGCTAGAATTCATAGGTATAAAATAATGGCTATTGGTCTTACAGTAAAATCTTTTTTTTATTACTTCCAAGCCAGTATAGAACATCAGGTCTTACTCTTAGTTCCTCCATGTATATTCTCTCAAAATTTGACTCCAAACATCTAAAATCATAATTTGATTAACACAGTATCTATCTACCCGCCTCCTCACTTGCCTTTACTGGGCAAGAACTATATGCTCTCACACACTGCGTAGGGCTATGCGGAACTCTATGCTATCACACACTGCGTATGGCTATGTGATGCACATATTCATATAGTGTTAGTTCCTTATCAAATGTTATTTTCAAGCTTGATATGAAGTTTTCATATCAGCCAAAAAGAAGCAATTAGCTTTAACAGAAGCCCAGAGGAAAAGCCTGCTTGTGAATCTTAGCTGCATATTAGCTGAAGTGTTTCAAAATGTTTTCTACTTTTGAAAGAAAAAAAGGCATTTGAGTTTCCACCTCCAGCCCACTGTTTATGTGGCAACTGCAGGAGCAAAGATCAGCCCACAGTGGAGCTAGTCAAGCTGTATTTATTGCTAGGGTCCTGTAAACTGAGTAATAATTGGAACTATGAACCTGCAGACACCCTTGTTAGAGTTTAATGGACTGGCAAGGTCAGCACAGCTTTCATAGTGAAAATGAAAGTTGTGTCAAGAGTTTAATGAGCACAATGACATTTCTGCATTCTTCCAGAAATTCCTGAGGGCATCTGTAACTGGTTTGTCTTGTTGCACATCGATTTTTCTCGATTTTTCTTTTTCTTTATTTCGCATGTTTGGTTTTGTTTTTTGGTTTGGGTTTTTTGGATTTGGGGTTTTTTTTGTTTGGTTTTTTTTTTTGGAACACATTTGTTTTATGCATGTCTGGGGACATATACATGTCTTCAAAGGAGCGGTATATGTTTAGGGGTGAAAGTGGGAGGCTTTTTATTGAAAACTGGTTTTAAAAATAGAATCAGTATCCTCCTCTGGCTAAAACTTAAACCTAATTCCAAGCTTTTCATCTCTCTGTACTCCTTATGGAGTAGAGAAAGGCAATAACCAGCATAGCTGTTCAAGGTTTAGGGTGAATATCATCAGTGTGACCTTACAAAAAGAGCTGGATTATTACTAGGAATTTTTTTCAAACTGAAGTGGCTGTACTTGCCTTAATCATGTGTCTGGAAACAATGTCCAACTTTTTCCTATTCATTAGCAAAGGCTTAGCTCACCAGCCATGCTATAAACCCAGACAATGTTACAAACAGGTGTATTAGTTTATGAATAACAAAGAAAATCAGGAAGAACAGGGGAAAAAGGATCTTCTTGCCAACTATAGTAATTGATTCCTTTGAATGGCTACCTTTATATCTCATTTACCAATCCATTCAGAATCATTAGTGCTGGAGGGCTAATGAAGGCTTCTCTGAGTCTCACAATACCTATTAAAGTAGACGGCAAATCCTTAATGTTGTGACAGTTCCAATTAATTTTTTAAGGTCAGTCTATCACAGTTCTGTCAGGAGTCCCAGTTCTGTCAGGAGTCCCTCTTTCTACAATTCCTTGGAGAAAGAGGTTTTAAGATACTGACTCTACTAATATTACTCATTTTGGATGAAAACAAAACAAAGAAATCTGTTCTTCTGTGCCGTGTTAGTAGAATCATAGAATACCAGATTAGAAGGGATCTCAAAGATCACCTGGACCAACCTTTCTTGGCAAAAAGCAGTCTAGACAAGATGAATCAGCACTCTGCCCAGACGAGCTTAAGGAATATTAAATGATAGGGGAAACACTACTTCACATGGGAGATTATTCCAATGGCTCACTGTTCTCATTGTAAAAATTTTCCTTTTGTGTCCAATCAGAATCTCCAAAGGCCTATCTTCTACCCATTACTTCTTGGAAAAGTGTCCTCATCTTCTTTGTAGCCTCTGGACCATGGTAATGAAGTGTCCCCTCAGCCCTCTATTCTCAAGTCTAAACAAATCCTGTTCTCTCAGCCTTTCCTCATACAGCAGGGTTCCCAGTCCTTTGGCCATCTTTGTGGCCCTTTTCTCATCCTGCCCAGACTGTCCTCATTTTTTTTGTATATTGGGGAACAAAACTGGGCGCAGTATTCCGTGTGTGGCCTGACAACTGCTGAGTACTTTGGCATTATGGCAACTTTGTCTCTGCTGGTGATGCCCTTGTCGATGCTTCCCAGCTGCCTATTGGCTTCCTTTGCTGCAGCTGTACACATTAACTCCTACTGAGCTTGCTGTCCACCAAGACCCCCAAGTCTCCTTCAACAGAGCTGATCACCAGCCAAGTAGGTCCCAGCTTGTTCTTCACTTCCGGATTGTGTTTACCTAGCTGAAAGATCCTACACTTCACCTTGTTGAGCTTCATAAGGCTCTTGTCAGCTCATTCTTCCAGCCTGTCCAGGTCAACCTGCAGGTTGTCTCTCCCCTTCAAAGTATCCACTTCCCTGCTCAGTTTGGTATTATCAGCAAAATTCATCAGGGTACATTTGTCCTCACCATCCAGATCACTTACAAAGATATTAAATAGTGGTTGCGGCCAATACTGCCACCTGGAGAACCCCCTTCTGACAGATTGCCAGCTGCAAAAGGAGCTATTCACCCCCACCCTGTGGGTGTGGCTGGTCAACCAGTTCTCATCCGCTATACAAACCACTTCCTTAGGCAGTAACATGTCAGTTTCTCTAGAAGGAGGCCATGGAAATCGGTATCAAATGTCTTAGACAAATCTGGGTAGACAATGTGAGCTCTTTGCCCCACATCAATCAAGAAGGTTAATTTGTTATGAAGGTGACCAGGTTGGTCAAGAACAATTTGCCATTGTGGTCAATGGCTCAATGTGTAGCTGGAGGCCAGTAACAAGTGGTGTCCCCCAGGGATCAGTGTTGGGACCAGTCTTGTTCAACATCTTTGTCACTGTCATGGACAGTGGGATTGAGTGCACCCTCAGCAAGTTTGCCGATGACACCAAGCTGAGTGGTTCGGATGATATGCTGGAGGGAAGGAATGCCATCCAGAGGGACCTTGACATGCTTGTGAGGTGGGCTGATGCTGACCTAATGAAGTTTAACTATGACAACTGCAAGGTGCTACACCTGGGTCTGAGCAATCCCAGGCACAGCTATAGGCTGGGCAGATAAGAGATTGAGAGCAGCCCTGTGGAGAAGGACTTGGGGCTGTTGGTCGTTAGAAAAAATGAACATGAGCCGGCAGTGTGCGTTCACAGCCCAGAAAGCCAACCACATCATGGGTTGCTGTCGTGAAAAGCGTCGGGAAGAACTTGGATACGCTCAATATGAGTGATCAGCAGCTTCAAACTTTATTAGGTGATGCTACAGGTTTATAGGGTCCTTAATTAGCTAATGCATATTGCAAAACTAGAGCT
>JAOEHY010045894.1:0-10902 GCA_025447955.1 Psilopsiagon aurifrons
AACAGTGGTGCTGTTTTACCTCTTTCACTTTTAGTTCTCCTTAGTGATGACATGAAGCATGGTCTCTGACGTAGCCAGGTTGTCAGGCAGTGGTACTCCACTGCAAGAATTGTATCTGCTTTGACAGTCCATTCAATAAGGCATGCTTTGATAATGTGAAAAATGAAGGCTTTTCAGACTCGTTTGGACAACCTGATAAAAGATGATTGGATTGTTTCAGTTTCCTGGATAATTGGCATGATGCACTATGAAAGCATGTGTCACTCTCTGGCTAATAAGGAGAGTAGATAGATGCCCACCGTTGCTCGGAAATGACTTTGGTTTGAAAGCTGTGGTTCTAGCCTAGCTGAAAAGGCACATCAGCTGAATTGCCATATACTTCTCGCCATAACATTGTAGTGATTGATAAGAGATTAGTGAGGTAGAATTTATATCCATTTCTTTAAAGCAGGTACTTTGAGTAAATATAGATTGTCAGTGGTCAAATGCACCATAAAAATTGCTTCTTGGACTAGTAGGAGTCATACACGTTTCTGCAGGGGCCAAGTACATTTCCATAATTTCTCAACATACATGAGTACTGGAGGTCATCCTCAGGGAACCAGCCAGGCCTGAGTCTCCTGAGAGCATAGCCAGAACTGTGAGGCATGCACACATGGGTTCAGGTCCTGCACTTTTTCTCCACAGGCTAAGTCCTTTTCATTGTTGCACCATGTCTGCTCCCAGGACCCCTGAGGAGCACAACTGTCCCTCCTTCTGGCCTGCTCGTGCTCCTTGTGGGACCTTGCAGCCCTCCTCCCTTATGATCCTTTGCTAATGGGTATGTGGCTCTTTCTCTGTGTAGATTTAGGGATGGCTAAACCACACTGATGCGTCTTACATGATAGGAGATTTTGGTATGCTGCCGCATTCTATGGAGTTTAGACATGAGTACTGCCTGTCTCTCAATGAACAGGACAAATGCAGTTATTACTGGTGGGGGTCATAACCTATCTTTTTTGTGACATGCCACCTGCAAAGCCTGGAAACCAAAGTAAAAGCCTTTGGGAAGGTAATTTCCAAAATACAGTAGGATGTTTGATATTCTTTAGACCTTAGTGAACTAATGGATTTTCCATGTTAGATATGCCTATACTTAACTAGGGTATATAAAAGTCTTCTGAAGAAACATGGCATGAACCAAATATATCTTAGTAATAGATGTCATTTTCCTTTGATAAAATTGCACTTGATAAAACAAAGGTGGCTTTATGTTTGAAAAATATTTTCTGCTTAGTTTTATAGCATATAAAATGTAACTGTCTATCACTAAAAAGACTTAGTAAATGGCAAAGAATTAATAAATACCCTAAACATAATCAGGGTAACAAATAACAACTTAGCTCTTAGTTTAAAAGGCACTAGTAAGCTCTTACATTTGATTAAAAGCTCATTTTTGATTAATCTGATTCCCTGTCCCTCTGCAATAAAATGGAGAAAAACCAAACTGTAGCCCATGGCCATAACAATTTCACGGTTTCTTTGTACTTCCTGCATTGCTTTTTTCATATAATAGAAAAATGAGTTATTTCATGTCTTCTCTGAAATGAGGACCATTTCAGAAAATAAGAAAAAAATAGTATTTACAATTCTTTTATTGTCTGCTATTCCCTAACCCTAACTCGTTGAAACTCCTACTCGACGTTGTGTGTCTAAGCTGCTCAAATTGGTAACCTATTTCTGCTTGCTTTAAGGTAAAACAAAACAGTAAACCAGACTGAAGTTACTATTTTTTTTTCCTGTATGTTCACTTTGAAAATGAGACTAATTTTGCACAAACAATTACAAAATAACAGTTGTGCAGAGAAAAATATAATTGCACTGCTAAGTGAATATGGAAGAAACTTTCTATCTGCTTATAGAACCAGGGTGTCATCAGTTCTCATGTTCCTTCTCAGTCATGGCAAGCAGCAATTTATCGGGAAGATTGACAGGAAAACAATCTGCATAAATGTTTTAAAGATCTTGGGCAATTGTCTGCAACCAAAGGATTCAGAAGTTCTCTACAGCTTCATTTGATGTTTAGTTGCAAATGTTGAATAAGCTGTCTTTTGAGAGCCACTAATTGTTCGCAATTACACACTTAATATTTTCAACAGTTTGTAATTAAACTCCTGTTTTTTCCTGTATGGTGGTGAATAAGGCGGGAGGCAATCTGTGGAAGAAGGGTGTTTTGTAGCTTTTATCTATAGCACTTCCTTTGCAAATATGGTCATTGGTTGGAATGCTTCCTCTTCAGCTCTGTTAATAGACCTAGTTTCTAATGAACAATCAACCATAAGTGTTTCAGTCATTTCCCTTAAAATACTACTGATGTGGCTGAACTTAACTTTGTGAAAAGACATAGGGGTAGAATGTTAAGCAAGGTGCTTAATGAGATCAAATCAAAGCATGGAGGATTAAGAAGACTGACATTTCCAAGTTGAGATAGTTGTTTTAATTCAAAAGTCTAGTGCATTGTATTATGTTGTAGCTAATCTTTATTAATAAAAGAAAACTCAGGAAATAAGTATGTGTAGGAATAATACAGCTTTGGCGAAAGTGGTGTGTCTGAACTTCAAATGGTGAAAATTCATATAGAACTTTTGGAGGCAAAATAGTTGTTGCAATTTACATCGGCACAGAGCATGACCAAGGCTGATTTAAACCATTGGACTGTACAAACTAAAGACAATGTAATTATAGTCACCTGGAATACAAATTTCCCCTGCTTCAGCAGCAAGCAATAGACAACATAACTGCATCAATGATTACAATTTAACTAGACCTGAAGTCATTATAAGAAAAACATTGTCACCACATCAGAGTTACATTTAGAAAATGGCTCTGGTTTAGCCTGAAGCAATAATGAAAGATCACTTTGTTCTATTCACATCCCTAAACTTATATACCTTTATGATACCATAAAATAATTCTAGTTTTGGCCTTTAGAGTAAGATTATCCATTTATTTATCTGACCTGAGACAGTTTTTTTTATTCCTAAATTAAATTCAAATCAGCAAGTCCCCATAGAATCATAGAATAGTTAGGGTTGGAAAGGACCTTAAGACCATCTAGTTCAAGCCCCTCTGCCATGGGCAGGGATGCCTCACCCTAGACCGTGTCACCCAAGGCTCTGTCTAGTGTGGCCTTGAATGCTGCCAGAGACGGAGCATTTAGCATGCATGCATCCTTCTTTTTTTGTTCTCTGTGAATCATTATGTTCTCCAGCGGATGCTTTTGCAGTAGTGGAAGCTTTGGTCATCTGATTTGTTCATCCTTCACGTCCAGAAATTTTCCCAAAAGAAATGCACCAAGATAAGTAGTTTTGCAGTATTTAATTGGAGATCTTATTTGAAAAGGTGCTGCTTGTCTCCCAGATAGATATATAAAGGCAGATATTTAAGATACATTTGGTTCAAGAGCAGAATTTTGTCCTCTGTGTACTGTGGTGTCTGGAAGTTTCTGCTTAATTTACATTACTGAGAAATGTGACTCAGACCACCAATATCAACCAAATCCCAAAGTGGCAACAAGTAAGAACTCTTCTAAGCTAATGGCCTTGAGTAATCATTGCAAAATATTCTTGGCATATACACTGTAATTAGAGCAATGAACTGTATGACACAGTTATGACTAGATAGGACATTTGTTTGAATTTGAATTTTGTGCTGAGTTTTTTATTGTGTGTTGAAATGGGAATGATTGAATCTATATTGAGACTCCTTGAATTCTGGAGCAAGTCTAAAAGGAGATTTAGCGAAAGTAAGTAAAATCTTACTTGGTTCCTTGACAAGAACAGTTACTGTAGGCAATACAGACAGAGATGGTTGAGAGGTTCTAGGACGCTGAGCCACAGAAATGGGGTTAGACAATTGAATATCATTACTTTATCTGGAGATTCACATCTGAAGAATTGCTAGTTTAAATTGTAGCATTAGTCACTTACAAGGCTTGTTACTCTAATAATATTATGGTGTTTTCCATTATCATATGTGACAGCTGCATAAACCCTATAGAGCCCACCTATTGTCTGCTGGGATGACTCTACAAATCCACTCAGGCATAATGTCTTTCTGAGCCAGGGTTACATCTGGGCATGTGGAAAATGACTCACTCATTTACATGGGATTTAAAAAAAAAATATAAAAGAAAAGTTCCCTATGGAGCCTAAACTCATGTCCAACACAGACACTCAGAATGAACATTCTTACTCCCTCAGCTTCATGTATTAAAGAAGATCTACAGTTTTCATTTAGCGTTTATTATTTAGCATTTATTCAAGGGGCAGCACAATGAAATCTCAAAACAAATGCTGTGGTCTTACTGTCTGGTCTTTTTCCTTATTTTTAAAAAGCCATTTTTGTGATAGCCTGTATAGCGGTTGTTAAATTTGTGTTTCAGTAATCAATTCTTGTAGCATACTGTGGCAATTGGGGAGACAGCATTAGATCCCATTGTTAACCTTGATGTCCAGTTTTGCCTAATGACAGTTTACAGTTGCTTTGATGCATCACTGTAAGAGCATGCTTTTAAAATTTAGAACAGAGAGCTCTGGGAGAAAGCCTGTTTTGCTCAAATGGGGAGGCAGAGAGAAGTGCCGGCTGTGCCAATTTATTCCTTTTACTTGTATGCTAGTATGTCCAAAATTTTCAAAGGACACAGAAGCCACAGTGCTGTAAAATTGAGGCAAAAGATATTTGTTGATTTGTTGAAGTTGACTTCTTTTACTGAAGATTTCACAAAATTAAGTTGAAGTGCTTAGTCTTAGGTAACCATGCCAGAAACAGTTATGCTTTCTGGTATGTAAAAACTTCAGCTTTTGCTAAACCGTAATGAAAGTTCTGTCATGAGCCATAGTGAGTGGTTGTGTTTTATCATCTCACAAGGAAATGAAAGCAGGTTTGGATCTATACTTTTGTGTAGCAGAAACATCAGGCTGTGGCAGCATTCTCTAAATGCTAAAGAAGCAGGGGGTGATGGTGGTAGAGAAGGGACCAGGGGATAATTTGTTCCGCAATTTAGAAGACTGCAGTGTTTGTGTTAAAGTACAACCTCAATTCCTACAAATTGGATTTCAAAGCATAATTGTAGCTCAAATATAAAAATTAATCAACTCTGTTATTACTTGTGAACAATTATAGCATCATAAACCAGAAAACAAATACGAAAGAAATATGCTTTTACATGTAATGCTAGGATTGCGAAACACTTAATTTGGTTAGACAAATGCACTGTAGATTAAAACTGGAAAAAACAGATCAAGTACGTAGCAGAGATGTATTTGCTTCACTTTCACAGTAATTTAATAATATCTCTGAAGCATAACAAAGAACAGCATTTCTTGGTAATTTCTTACTGTCACTAGAAGGTGGGGGAAAGAAGGGATGTCAGGGGAAAACTACATAGATTTGCATTTATGATTGCATGGAATAGCTATTGGGCTGTGGTATGCTGTTTTTATAGCTCCTGTATGCTTCCAGTGAAAACAGTCAGGTATCCTTCTTAATCCGATCAGTGAAAAACCATACTGATGTGATGGTACTGTTATTGGTTTTATTGAGGGTTTTCTAAACCATATATTTTGCAGAACATTCATAAAAAATGTGGCTGTATTAGATTTAACATTGTTAGCATATCTACTACTCTGAGTCCTGTTATCATGACTTAAATAGGAATACCGCTGAAGGAAACTACGTGCAATCAGCCTACTGCTTAAAAGTATAGAAAATGCTTCAAGTGCTTCAAGTTGAGATATTACCTGCATCCTAGAGGGGATGGGTTATGTGAAAAAAATGTATGCACCTGCATGCTATTTTTTGCCTGCCATCAGTGGGTTTTCACTCTTTATTTGCAAAACTAAATGGGGAGAGATGTTCTGGAAGTGCACATAATTTAAATCTTAGTATTTCTAAGATCAAGTTTTGCTGTTTTACAGAGCAAAAAAAAGACATTCTTGCTCTTTTCTTCTCACTCCTGCTTTTTTCCAGTCAATGTGGTGGCTGTGTCACCCACCATAGGACACCTACAGCACACGAAAAAATACAAGCTGGGAAATGGGGAGGTAGGAAGCAGAGGAGATAAAAGTTAAAGGGCACTGCATCAGCACATTAAGGAGCATGCAGCTTCAGTGCAGCTGGATTGAGACATAAGTTTGCAATTATATTGCAATAAAGTTAAGCTGTAAAGACAAAATGCTGTACCAAACAACAGTGATTTAAAATAGCTGAATGCTGCAAAAATTATTCATATACTTAAGAAGTAAGTACAAATAAGATTTCTTTGCCCTGTGCTCCAGGAGCAGGGTTAAACTCTGTTATACTAAGCCGATTGACTGGCCAAGCTGCATTTTATCAGTAGTAGACACCATGTAAAAAGTTCACTGATGCTTGTGAGGAAAAAATACTTTCGGTTTTCTTTTCCCATGCCATACTCCGAGTATTTCCTGTGCTTCCTACACCAGGTTGATTTAGTGTGTGGTGGATATGGTAGGATTTTACTCTCAATTGTTTTGACTACAAATTGGTTTGCATTTGGTATTTTAATCCTCTCTTCCTCATTACACAATGGGCTAGTATACAGCGTTTGTTGCACATGAAAAATATTTGCTGCTGCTACATTGATTAAATATGTGATAGCATGTGCTGCAAATATATCCATCTATTTAGATTTAGAGCTTCCATTAGAGCAGCTCACAACGCCAGCTTATGTACAGCTTTAATAAACATCTCCAAAAAAGAGAAGCAGAGAAAGAAAAAAGAGGCCAGTGCGTGCATTCTAACTGTAAGGTGTCTTTTTCAGAAGCATGTACATATACGCCAAAGTATGACATAGATTACAAGCTGGAGAACTGTCCCCTTTTTGCTCTTACATCAGCTGTTTCATCCGTTCAGCAAATCCCCCAGATCTCTGGAGTATAGCTGTGAAGAGCAAGAGAAGAAGTAGTAGGAAAATATGGATAAGAGCTATTGGGGAAAAATCTAGGGAAGCACAAGCAGGGGGAAAAGAGGAGTAGCTCTGAGGTAAACTTTCCTATGTTTTAATCTGTCATGCTTATAGCCTATTCTCTTGGTAAAACTCTGTTTATCTGTTGTTTGTTTATATAGGAAACCCATAGGGTATTCACTCAAAAGCAAGCTAATATTTTTCTAACTCGTACTGACTCACTCCTCTACTCCCAGCCATTTAGTCAAAATTTTTAATATTGATTTTTCAGGAGTATTTCAGTCCCACTCCCACTTACCTTTTTATTACACCCTTTTGTATGAAATACATCTTTCTATAGAATTTTAGTGCCCAGGTTTCTATTTTAGAAGATACTGAGTTGAGAAGGACTTGCCTCTCCTGGCAGTAGCAGGTGCGGAGGTGATAGAGACCTCATATCAGAGCCACAGAGTTTAAAGGCAGAACAAAAAGAAGAGAAGTCCTTTTTGGCAGATGATCCAAGTGGTAAGGTGACGGCAAGTTATTTTGCCCTACAATTCCCCTCTATTAATGGGGCTGTATTTTGAGCCTTATTATTGTTACCCCATTTTAATCTTAATCTGATTTTGTAATCTTATTCTTAGATTCTTTAACAGAACCTGAATAAATGGAAGTGACTGATTATTTCTGACTGGAAAATTTTAAATGTTCTAGATAAAGATATTCAGAGATACAGTCTTGATAAACATTGTTACATCAATTATTTATTTTCAATTGTTATAAAATGTGTTACAGTACTGTAAAATGTGCTATGTACTTCCATAGGTAAATAAGAACTTCTTCATTTTCTTGTTCAAGGAATAGTGCACTATAATGGATGAGCTAGAAAATATCATTTATGGGTCGGTGAGAAAGCACAAGTGTTCAGAAGTAAAATTATTATTTTACTTTCTAAATCCTATTCTGGTGCCGTGGGAGCAAATGTACATTAAAAGAGCATATAAAATATATTTTACTTTTATATCAGATGGACTTGGAGTAATTCAAGTAGTTATGTAATAATGAATGTTCTGTAATTGTTTTCAAATTCTCTCCTCTTCAACTGTGCTGCAGTTAAAAGTTACACCTTGCCATTGATATTCAGAGAATACGGTACTGATACAGAACAGATTATTTTCTTTACGAAAGCTTTAGTAGGCAAGTCATCAATCTTCATTTATTCTTCCAGAAATCACTTTTTTTTTTCAAAGATGTCACCTAAAACCAGGAATACATTTTGAAAGCTTGGAATTCAGTCCAAGTATGTTACCGGAATTAATTACAAAGGAGAGCTATAGTTCAGAAAGAAGTCATATCCCCATTCAGGTATGGAGTTTTGACATATGCTCTAGCAAGGCTTGTTGATCCTCCTATTTAAAGTCAAAATGACTAAAAAGCATCTGTTCAAAATAACTTCTAATGCTTCCAGCTTTGTCCTATCTACATACTTACTGCTGATTTTTTTTTTTAAATGTGATACTACATAATAAAATACACTAAATCCTTTAAATTTCCAATTATTGAAATACTTTGAATTTATAGTGATTGCTTGATAAAATTCAGGGAATCCATAATTTGGATAGCAATAGAACATGCTGACTTCAACTCAATTATAGATTATACTTGAAAAGACAACAATTAAATACATAGAGTAGGTTTGGTTACTATGGGAACAGTTAAAGAAAGGTTTTTCAGCATTGCAAACAGTGTGTATGCAAGGAAAATTATGTTCTTCTGAGTCAAAGAAGCTGTGAAAGCTTTCCAAGTAAAAGACTAGATAATATGAAATGTTTGAAGCAAAAGCTTTTAAGTATCTCTCTACAATGTGTCAGTGTTTTTGTGTTCCCTCTTCCTGCTTTCCCCCCATTTTTCTGCCACTAATTTTTGGAGCTGGAGATTTTGAGTTATGTAGCAAAACGTGCTTTGCAAATAGGATTAGTGGTTTAAAGAGCAATGTGGATGAGTTATTTTATTTCTGGGGCCTTTTACAACAGATATAATCCTATCTCATAAGTCTTAGATCATGACATCTGTACTATAGCTTCACACTTTCTTTTGCATAGTTTTTTCTAGAAGTGGCCACTGCATTCAATTGAGTGAGTCTGAGGGGTGCTTTCTTCCCTGGTTGATTTCTGTGTTTGTCCCATCGTGTGCTTCCAGGTGACTTGGTAACAAAAATTAAAACATGCAAGCCGGGAAAATAGATGTTACAGATATTGCAAAATGAAGCAGTGGAGGTGTTCTGTCCTGAAATAGGTGCATCACAATTAGCACAACCTAATATGCATATAATTTTTTGCACAATTATAGAAACTCTATTAATGTCCATATTTCCTCTCAGAACTCTAACAGTCCTCCCAAAAGCTGTAGAATTATAATCTCTGTCAGTCACTGACATGCAGTTTTTCTTCTAAAGATGAGATTTAATAGTATGAAACAGCTCTTCAGTATTCACTAAATTCTGTGTCATTATTTTCCTAGTGTAACTATTTAATTTCTCTCAAAAAAAAACCAAAACCACACCACAAAACACCACAATCTGTGTTTATTTCAAGTAAATTTCAAATGCAATATATAGAAAATATAGATATTTACATTTTGAGATATGGTTTACACTGTGCTTTACTGTAGTGTTTCTTCTTGTTTCAAAAACCCCAAGAACATAGTTTAAGTAGCCTACACAAGGGAGCACGTTCGTCATGTGTCTACTTCAAGGCTCTCTTGTTGTTTAAGGGCTAGCTAGATCGTGGTAAATAATCCACAGACCTTAACAGAAGGCAATTCTGACCCACATTCTTTCTGGGAGAGCAGCAGCTTACATCTTTGGTATCCTCCTGCTTTTACCCCTTTTCCATCTCATTTTCTCTGAGATGGGAATGAAGAGGTTCTTTCGTCTCTGGAGACTTTGTTGATGTTTACTGGACATTGATCTTTATAGTTTTATTTCAGCTTGACTGGGCTCCCATAGGACAGTTCCCATATTCTGTAGTGAGCTACAATACATTCCTCCCTGATGACTGTAATCTGCGTTTCCAAAATGAGAATGACTCTTGGCATGTGCCCATAGCCCCTATGTTCTTACACCATACGAATGTGTCAACTTTATACCTTCAGACAAGATGAGGAACCTCCTCATAGGCATCCCTACCTGGGAAGTTCTTCTCACATACAGCCTTAAGCATGTGTGTCCATGTCAGGATATACAAGGATATGTATGTGCATATATAAAGAATATGCAAAGAGTATGTGACCATTTGCTTGACCTCATCTGGGCAGTGTGCAGTGATTTTTCTGTCTTGCGGCAATCTTGGGGACATCACCAGATGCACTGTGATAAAGCAATACCACATCAATAGTGCAATATGGTTCTATTTTGATTTAATGTATGAAAATTGACATTTTGTGCTAGATAATGCAAACATGAAATAAAAGAGGCAGTTTTGGTCCCAGAGGCTTACCGTTTTAGCAATGTACTAATCTTTAATCTGCTGTTGAGTAGCTGATGTGTGCAGAATGTGTAGCTAGAAGGCAAAAGACACTGCCATGGCACTTCCTTTAAAGCTCATTGTGTGGCTCACCATCCAGGGTCACTCTTGCAATCTTCCAATTGCTTGCTTTATTCCAAGTAATTTGCATACCAGTGCTAAGGTGATTTTATGCTATTGCCAGTTTTGCCATAATTCAAGAAGAGCAAGTAACCTTTGCTTTCATTCTGCAGAGCTCATGTGGCTGACAGAAATGGCCCTGACATGCAACTTATATTCCCACAGCAAGAGAGACCATGCTTGGAGCAAAGGATTTTAACTCCCCTTTGTAAATGGGGGGGAGATGGGGAGAGGATGTAAATATTTTAATATCTGACACTGTGTTTTACAAGTAATTGATTTAAAAATATTACTTTGCTTCCTCATTTAGTGACT